>PVLA01008679.1:0-85123 GCA_004027455.1 Hydrochoerus hydrochaeris
GGAGTCTCCACCCTCGACTCCATATTGAGCATTACATAAAAACATACACATGTGAACTACACAAATTACAATTATCAGTACAAAACATTTCAAGATCCCCGCGCCCAATTCCCACATGCGGTGTCCTTTTCCGGGAGAAGCGATTGTCACAAGGTGTGGATGGACTAGGACGCGGCATGGACAGAAAAGGGCGCCGCAAATTCTTTTATAAAATAACAAAATAGAAGAAAAATTTTCTGCATTTTGCCTGATAGGATTAACTTTCTGACATAAAATTACAGAGACATGCTAGCTATTTTGCCTAATGTAATGGTAACTTTAAGACATACAATGCTTATCCTAGGGAGAGAAGGTAAGCCACTGCCAGGATCAACAACAGACCCTGAGATGCAGATGGATGGTGAGAAGTGAGATTTAGTTAAATCCTGAAGGTTTTGCAATTTAAATAGGAAATGTATGAAGTATGAAGAGTCCATGTAATTACAATGTGCATAAAAGCATGACAATTTCTGTGCCACAAATAGAAGTTCAAGGAGCACAGACAACTGATATTTCAGTTAGGATGGAGACAAAGATGATCAGGCGTGAGTTCTTATGGACATGACATTTCAAATGAGTTTCGAAAAGTGAAAAAAAAATTTCCTTCCACAGGTTGAATAGAAAAGATAAATCGTTCACACCAAATATCCATGAAGATACTATCGATGTTAGCAAGAGTTAAGCTTGACTGAATAAAAAGTTCATGAATCAGAAAAGTGGAATGTGCAGAGGTTGGCAGGCATCAGACCATGAGCAGACTTGGCCATGCTTTGGGGTTTGAATGTTATCCTAAAGGCAGTGGTGAGCCACAAAAGGATTGTAAGCAGTAAAAAAGCAGGTTTCAGGTTTTTTGGAGGTTTGAATTTTTAATTTATCTTTGAGTAGTAGAATACAGAAACTATCAGAGGCCAAATGAACCTAGTAGACTAATCACAGCAACTCAAGTGAGAAGTCATGTGCCTGACATACATGGAAAACTATGGGATTCAAGAGGAAGAGAGGTGGTTGAGAAGGATGAGAAAAAGAAGAGCCCGGTTTTTGCAGTTGTTCAAGAAGATATATTTTAAAAATCTTTCTGCCAGATACATTTTAAGTGGTATGGTAAAATTACGGCTCTAGAACAGAGTGAAAAAAGAAATTTGAGTCGTGAGATAATATTCGCTAAGGCTTGTGAGCTAGATTCACCTTAAGTTGGCGTTAACACAGCATTTCTGCGTTGTGATTATTCACATGGCAAGTATTTACTGCCCATCCACAAGGTGCGTGGGACAGCTGAGCATGCAGCACTTGGCACGAAACCACAAACATATCTGCCTCGTGAAAATTGCATCTCAGAGCAAAGAGAAATAATAAATAAAATGAGCAAGTAAAATCAGTATAGTGTGGTTGATGCAATCAGGAGATAGTGAGAGAAGTTAGCAAGGAGGAGAGAAGAGAGGAAGAAGAGAGTCTTCCGGACTTTTCCGCTGTGAGCGAGTAGATCATAAATGAAAAATTCCCACAAACATTCTAATATCACTGAGCCCCTCAATGATTCTTTTATTTTAAAACCATACAGACTTATGATTTACAGCTCAATTACTTTCTATCACTTCTTGATTCAGTTTCAGCCAATTAAAAACCTGTTGCAACCCTTTCAGCTTCTTGACCTGAAGCATCACATGTAGAATTTCTGCTTAATGAACCTATATGGATAAAATTGACTCCTATAAAAGATGGAAAACCTAATAGTTCCTTTGGAGTATTCTGCAGCCCCTCACGGAACACACATGTTGCTTCGTCTTTAGGGCTCACTGCAGCTTACTCTATTTGTAGATCTACAAGCAAAGAGGAAAGCACTGGGGAGTCTCCAGGAGACACAGCCTTGTCTTCCATGGCTTGCGCCTAGGAGGGGCTGATGAGTTTCCTCTGGAAACACAGGCTTAGTCCTCTATGAAAGGGCTGGGAGGGCCCTCCACAATGTGTGGGTAAAAACACCTATCATCTTGAGGATGGTAACAACAACACAAAAAATCAGTATTTCAAATGTCGGTTTCCCCAGCTTCACACTGCAGCAGGTCAGCATTCAGAATTCCATTCATTTTCACAGAACATAACAAAGTGCAATTTCTGTCTGATTGCAGGTTTGAGGATCAGGAAAACCAATAGTGTAAATTCCAGTCCAAAATCTGGCAAGTTCAATACCAAAGAATAGTCAATGTTTCAATCAAAATCTAAAGATCAGAACAGACCAATGTTCCAGCTCAAGGCAATGAGGCAGAAAGAGCACCTCCCTACTCCTTTCGGCTGTGTTCAAATCGCAGTTGATTTAATGAGATACATCGCCATTAGCGAGGGAAACCTGTTTTACTCAGTTTATGGATTCAACTGTTAATCTCTTGCAGAACTCATCTTATGCATCCAAAAGAGTGTTGGCCAAATGACACTCTATCATGTGTCCTGGCCTAGTTAATTGATACATAAAATTAACAGTTTATACTAGGATTTATTTTAGCTTATCTTTGAAACTGATGTGGCAATACATCAAATCCAATTTACCGGTTCTTACAGTAGAGATGGAGTTTACTGAAGAACTAAATGGAGTTTGAGCTAAACATTACCTTCAATAATTGGAGAGTGGGTTTTATACCTTTTGTATATTCTACCCCATAGCTATGACTCCAGAGCAGAACAGGATGAGGGAAATGTGAGACAAGACTCATGACACAAGTTTGTTCCTTGGGAGGCAATGAAAATAAACTGTGTAACACATTACCTAGGAGAGATGGCCATCTCTTTCTGTATTTGATACTGAGTGTAAAGGAGAAATACAGCTAAAAATGCTCCAACACAAGACCAATGTTTGTGCATGAATCCATATATCAGTTCTTGAAAATAATGTGCAATAAGATTTTAAATGCTGACCTTGAAGTTACATTTACTGACTTATTGGCAACAACCTCCGTTTGATAATCTACCAACAGATGGTTAGCGTTTCTTGGGATGCTTTATGGTCCCTTGCCTATTTGTGCTTCATGTGACAGGCTGTTTCGGAGGCAGTAAAATTTAACTGAAGATGTGATTCACTGTTTTCAGCAATGTTTTTTGGCTTTTTCTCGAATTGTTTAATTCAGATTGACATAAGACCCTAATTATATGCAAACTGATAATCGAACAATAAGAATATTACAACTCTACAGCTTCTAGATCTATTGTCTTCGAGAACTCTGTCGTGTTTCACTAGTAAATTTTATTATGCACTTAGAAGTTTGATTCATAAATGTTTTTTAAGTTTAGCTACCTTTTAAATTGATCCATATGTTGAATAGTGTTTTAATATTAGAACAGCATATTCCTGCTTAATATAAAATGATCAGATTCATCATTATATATAGATAAGTGATGGTACATACACTTTTGTCACTTTTTCACTGTAGCAAATTATCCATTTCCCAATTGGAGTAGTTCCATGGTAGCAAACCAAAATAATGGAGGAATACCAAGCCCAAAACAGTTTGCAATTAGTGCCCTATATAGAAGCATTTGGCAGAATTCAGTGTCTATATGATTTTAGAACCCTTTATAAATGTCACAAAAATAATTCATCAATATGGATTACAAGCACTGGAATTTCACATCATTTATCCTGTGAATTTTATTCAATTTTTCTCCAAGGAACTATCAGAAATTTAAATTAAGGTGTATGTACAAAGACAATAATGACAACATTCAATATGAAGTCAGAAATGGAAAGTCATTTTAATTGAGAAATATTTAAATGAATTGTGACCTATTGACATGATAAATATTTAAGCCATTTGCAGTGTTTCCAAAACATCAATACATGGAATAGTATCAACTATGTGTATATTTGTACAGACACATAATAAAATGTCAACCATGTGATTTTAATGGTCAGATCACGTTTTAAAAAATTTGTTGGATTTTTGTCACTTTTTACATTGATCAAGGTCATTCAAACAGAAAAATATCCAAAAAGGTTTTAAGTACTAACGCATGAAAAATATTTTAGTTCTTCTGCACCACGAATAGAGAATTTTTAATTCCATTGGTAGGTAAATTTATATACTTGGGAAGATCTTGTGAAGTTTATTAATTTATGAACAAGTCCTATTATAATATTCTAATAATCTATAAAGGTACCTACACTTATAAATAGTTTAGGAATTTGAAAACTGAAAGTGTAAATATTCACTTTTCAAGTTCATATAAGAATTAGACAGTACTCTTGTTCATTTAATCATAGACCTATTTCAAAATCTTCTGAATTAAAATGGTATCCACGCCATAATAATATACAACATTAAATCAATTTAAAAAACACAAGAATAAATTATTATTCCCCCTAAAGTATCATAAATGACAACAAAAGCAGACATGATGATAATTTATATGAAAGTTTGCAATTATAAAATATTAACAAAATGATTACCATTGAATTTACTTGAGAATTTCACTTCATGTAAAATACTAACATGTACAGGGATGTGTTTATCAACATTATGTGTCTCTTTATTAAGCAGATCAGGCAATCTTATTTCAGTCTTTTGGCATAAAGTATGGAAGCCCTTCATTTTATCTCTTAGTTTTTTACTAAGCTACCATTGTGTCCATGTCAGGTGATCATATCAGCGAATTTCTTGGTGAAGCCTAAAAGCCTAAGTAGCAGTAGAAAGGACTGAAGCTCTGATGATCGATAAGTCTCAAGTCTTTATTTGTTATGAAATTTGTAAAAAGAAGTAGATAAAAAGTAATCAAAGCTTCAAGTTTACCTCTATTTTGTTAGATATGCTTGAAATTATATCTTAGTAGTTAAAACAGAAGAAATTAGATTCTTAAAAGTTTTCCAAACTAAAATAAACTATGTTACACTGAAAATTCTGGATAAATATAAAAATAATTTTCAAGATGAAGACTCTTTTGAAACCTAGTACTATTTAAACTAAAGTCTCAATTAAAATTATAGTGTGCCAATAAAACTTCAGTTCATGAATGCTTCTGTTCAGGAACAATTAAATTAGTGAACAGAAGCATTAGGCAAAAATTTGGATCTTGTTAGCTCAGTGTTGGGGGCCAAACACAACTACAGCTCTCGGTCCCAGAATTATGGAAAGAACAATGCTGCAGCAACAACGCTCTACCATAGGTGGGGAAAGTGATGATGCTTGCAGCAGAGGTCTGGTGACTGAAAACAAAGTGGGAGCTGCCTCAGGGCAGCTGTTATAGATGGAAAGAGTGGAGGCTTTATAGGAAAACTGAGGCAAAAGAGTACAGCAAGACCCCGGTCAAGGTAGAAGACTTGGTTATGAGAATCTTGTGTGAGTGTGTGTGCATGTGTGTGTGTGTATCCATGCACTGATGCAGTTCCTATTGAAAAATGAAATGTACTAAGTACAATGTTTAATATCTCAGAAAAACTAGTTGTTATTAAAAAATAATGTAAAAATAAATAAAAAATAAAAAACAATATTGACTCTACTCCTGAAAACAGCAATAGATTCCAGCTGAGAAGATTGGATATACTCTAACAGTCTCTGTCACTATAAGCTGTAATATGAATTAACATTATAGCACACAGGAAATATGCAATTATTTCAAAATCCCTGCAAACTATTTTAAAATAGGTATTATTATAAACAAGATAGCAAATCCTTCTGAAAAATTAGAAGTATGGGTCATGAATCTTAATATCTGTGTTTATCTGAGAAACAGAATAGCTGAGTTTTACATAATTCCAACTAATCTTTTATTTCCTCCTGATCAAAATTGTAATATAATAATATCTGTGCTATTTAACTCATAACTATAAGGTTTAACAGAGAACATATATGATAGTGATGGGAAACTCTAATAATATCTTTTAGAGATGTAAATAGGTTGATAATGATTCAGATTATAATTCACTTGTCAGAGATGTAATTGAAAAGGACATTCAAGTGATAATAAAAGAAGTTGCAGAATCATACATTAATTAGTGGAAGAATGAGGCTGGGGAAGAATAAAACTATTTTTCACTGGCACTGTCATTGATTAAAACCATATATCTTTTATTTTAACTTCTCTCCAAGTCTCCAATATAATGTAATGCCATTTTGTAAATGATTATTATAAAATGAATGTATTTTTCAACAGTGATGAGGTTTGTGGTAGTAATGTAGAAATCATTCTGGATTTGGGGTGAGGAAAGGAAGAAGTTATGATCTAGGGAATGTTTCTGGATTTCTGAGAGCAGATTCCTAGATGAGCATTTGAGCGCAGTAGGGTTCAAGAAATAGTAAGGACGCAAGAGCTGCAGGGGAGGGGCTGATAATGAAATCTTCACTTCTAACTCCGGCTCGATGTACCTGGGAATCCTCTGAAGACTCCTGTGGAGCTTTCTTGGAATTTTTTGTTAGAGACAATATTATCCAAGGTTCTTATTTTTGATTGTTGTACCTGCAAGGATAAGTCGTTCCTATAAATAGGCCATGTCATGCTTGGGCTCAGCCAGTCCCCATACTGCTAGATAAAGGACCTCAAGAAGCAAAGCAGAGAGGTAGAGGAGCTGTGTGCGGCTTACATGAAAACTTTTCACTCTGGCTACAGAGTTATGGAGCATATTCACACAAAAATAAAGGACCATATAAAATCAAATAACAACAAATGCTGGTGAGGGTGTGGGGGAAAAGGAACTTCCACATTGTTAATGAGAGTGTACACTGATAAAACCACTATGAATAGCAATATGAAAAGTCCTCCAAGAATTAAAACTAAAAATTCCATTTGACCCAGTTATTTCATTTCTACGTATCCTTCTGAAACAGTTGCAGACAACACATTGGAGTGAGACATGCACACCCATGTTTTTAGCAACACAACTCATAATAGCTAAATCTTAGAAGCAGTCTCTATATTTAACAGATGAATGGATAAAAGAAATGTGGTATTTCCACATGTTCTGCTAAAAAGAAAGATAAACTTCAGTCATTTATAGGAAAATAGATACCATAATTTTAAGTGAAATAAATCAGACACACAAATTAAATATCACATAGTTTTTCTTATTGAGAAACTCAAATTATAAATAAAGGGTGAATAAAAGAAAGATAATAGAAAGTAGTGAGATAGATCTTTCTCAAATGTAAAAGGAATCAAGAAATAGAGGGGAAGATTGTACAAAATTATAATTGAAATGTGTTATATATATGTACCAAACTCACACCAGGAATGTAAAAATTATGTACTATAGACATGTAAAATTTGAAATTAAGTAAAAATAGGATGAGTCTTAAAAATAAAATAATTATGCACAAAAATATTTATTTATCATTTACCTATTTTTCCTAAATATTTAATATTAGGAAAACTAACTTTTAAGTGAAGAAAAAACCAAAAAACAGAAAACACCTTGTTTTTACTATCAAACCTTGTTGATAGTAAATGTATAACTTAGTAAGTGTACATCATATACTTAACTTTGTTTTTTCAATAAAGCTGCAAAAGATCACTAACTACTAGCTATAAGAACATGTATTATATAATTTTCATAATAAATTTTGAATTACCTCACAGGTATAGTGACCACAGAAAATGCAGGGTAATAAATAAATGATAAAAGTATAAATTTGTTGCAATTTTAAATGGAAAGTGTCTTTTTAGAAATAAATCTCTTCAGCTCAAAGTCTATAAAGTTGTGACACTGTCCTTATTTGCTCACGCTGGGTGCTGGAATCTTGATACCAGTCACGGAGACTTTTTTGATTACAGAGGTTACAGGGTTTTTGCTTGTTTGTGTGAACATTTGTCTTTTTCCTTTAGGGCTTTGTAAAGATGACAAAATGATTTGTTTACAATGAATGAGCACAAAATCTGTAATGGCAACTATTTTACAACTTCCTATATGTATAAAAATATATTTTCACAGACAACAAACTGTAAAGGATACAGAATAGATTCTGATGCCAGCATCTCCTCTCTCAATAAAGAACAGATAATAATTCTTAACCAAGGCAGTTACAGAGATAAAAGATGCTCTTGCCTGAGTCCCTGATGATTCCCCCCAGTGTCACCTGCCTTGACAGGAATAAGACCTCAGGTCTATATGTCACATATGAATTGTTGATGTCCTCTCTCTGCTGCTACTAAAACACTATGTAATTCAAAATGTAGATCATACACTTTTCTGAGAGTTATGAAATATTCAAAATGCTCACACCTTTTTGAAGATTACTGTGGCAGCTTCATTGAAGTATACTTAACTTACCATAAAATACATACACTAAAAGTACAAAATTCAATGAATTTTAGCAAATTCAAGGAGTTGTATGACCTTGGATATAGCCCAGTTGTAGAATGTGTCCATTTCTCCTGAAAGTACCCTCAGGCCTGTTTGCAATCAAACTCTCTTACCATTCTACTCTTCCAGCTGTGGTCAGAACCTACTCTCTTCTCTGTCATTATAGATTTACATTTTCTATAATTTTACATAAATGGAATCATGAAGTGGCCATTGGTATGTTTCAATGTAATGTTTGTACTTTACTTTGGAATATTTATATATACAAAAATGTGATGGTGTTACAACAAGGTATTTTTTCTTTACAAATATGGCATCTTACATAACTATATTACAATGCCAAAATCAGAGATTTCCATTAATGTAACATTTATATATCGTTCTGTTATTTCATTATATTTGATAAATAATATGCATCAATTTATCTAATATATACAGATATTTTCACTTTTCTTTCTTTTTTTTTTTTTTTGAGTTTCTCCTCATCCATGCTCCATGGATCAGCTTTGGTGGAGTTGGGAGATTTTTGCAGGTATTTTGTTACTTTGTTATCTACTTTTTTTTTTTTTTTGAAGGTAGCCAAATACAGCAGAACAAGACAGAACAAATCCATGCGACCGCAGTGCAGTGAAACTACCACAGAACCTCACAGCAAGTCACCAGGACAGGAGCAAAGGGCATAATAGTACAGCCCATTCTGTTCACATTAGCTGTCCTTTCAATCAAGTAGAGGAAAATGGAAGGAAATATGGAACTTATAAAAACAGAATATTGAATAAAGCAGTACCATTAATCAAAACTGAGCAAAACAGTGATAAAAATATTTGCTTTCAAAGAGATGGTAGAAGGAAATCCCCCTTACTTGCCAAGCTGTATACATTCATCCTCCCAAGAGATACTCAGACCGCCGGTGCCGACTTGCTAATGGGGGAGGGGGATATGGATCAATGTCTGATCCTTAGCCCGCGCACCGGCAGGCTCCCAGCTGCATAGCAGGGCTGCGAGTAGGCTGCCTGTTCTCCCAGCGCCCAAAGTTCCAACATGATGCAGAGCTCAGGAATCGCTGATAGTTCTATTTTCACTTTTAAAATGCCCTACAAATGGAATTATTTGGTATGAATTTTTAAAAATTTTGTTCAGTATAGTGGACATCGATTATATCTCCAAAATGATGAGAAATGAAAAAGGATACTGCACCTTCCGTTCCTATCAGAATGACCTTGCTTATATCTAGATGTAAAATCCCTCTGTCTTAGCTTCTCTTAGAGAAACTTTGACATGCATTGTGTTTATGTCCATCATTCTGCAAAAATTGTGATGATGACCCTGCAGATCAGCTTGCATTGCTGTTTGCTGTAATGCAGCTCTTCAGCTCTAGATGAGAGTCAACTGATCCTATTAAGTGTCAAATGAATGAAGAGAATGAAAAATGGGATTGCACTTCTGCTGGGGGAAAGGCAGCTGTTATGATAAAGACAGAATGGTGGATCACTCCATTCTAATGTGAGTTATTTGGATTTATCTATTGTATTTTTTAGTGTATGTCTTTGTATGGATCTTTTGATGTTGCTCTAGTAATTACATAGCATGTATACAATTTATAACACATATTTCATTCTGTACTACTTCAAGTGAAATGAGAAAACTTTATTTGCTGTTATGGATTGAATGTTCTCTTTGAAACTCAGGATTGAAATTTAATTGCCATTAGAACAGAATTAGAGAATTAGAGGTAGAACTTTAAAGTGGTGATTAAAACCGATGAAGGCCATTACTGAGGGAATGGACTTCTAGATAATAGTTTGATGTCAGACTAATTTTCCTGTCTTGCACTTGCCTCTTCGCCATGTGATGTCCTCTGCTCTATTATGATGCAACAATAAGGCTCTGGCCAAATGCAGACATCTTGCTTTGCAACTTCTCATCCTTTTGAAATGTAAGAATTAACTCCTTATTCCTTATAAATTATTACTGTAGGGCATTTTGTTATAGCATTGAAAATGGACTAACATTTCTCTGTTAGACTCCATCTAAAAATGATTGTTTTAAATATTAACTGTAAATTCATTACAAAAACACCAGAAACCTTCAAATTATTTGCCTTTTTTCTGTATTCAGTCTGGTGTAAAGGTGTAAAGGAAACAAACACACAAACACACAAGAACTACCACAGAATCCTTCCTTCCTTGAGCCCTGAAATCTCTAGCCAGGCTTCTTTTATACTCTGTCACAGTCTGCATACAGTGAGTGTGCGAATGTGTTGGTTTTCATCTATATGTAGTGTGAAAAGTAGGAACAAGCACCCCTGTACCATATTGTCTACTCTATTGTTTTTTAAAATTGTTTTATGTGTTTTTATTTGATCGTTATTATTAGACTGCTATAGAATCATGAAGATTGGAAGCAGGTAGATAAACGTGCTAATATATTTCAAGCATACAGTAGAGTCATACAAAACACAGTTTGGTGCTCTATTTATTGTATCCAGGATGCTGTTCAGTCTAAATGCAAACTTTTGTGGGACCTACACTTGTTTCTGACTCTCCTTACTACAGAAGGTTAGTCTTTGCTCAAATACGCACTTACCATGCAGCCTTCAATACTGACAATCCTGTGCTTTACTCTACAGAAATCGTCACTCCTTTTGAATAGATTCTGTGTGTGATTGTGAGTCTGCACTGCTTTGCGTCACAAATTTATAATGTTTTTCCTCCCTCTGTGGGATCACTTTGACATTTTTTATTTATTCCCAGGTAAAATGTTGTCCTGAATTCTTATCTTGATAATGTATTTTATTGTTCTTTTTCTCAAATACAGTGCTTGGAAGTGTATCATACACATAGCCGCCAACCTGTGCAGCTCCCCAGCCTTTCCCTGTTTTTCCCTGAGAATCAACTGCTGCTCAGAGTCTGACACTGGCCAGGAAAAATGCTGGACCAGCTCCAGCTTGGAGTTCAGTTACCCTTCCTGCTTCCTGCCTTTCATCATGACTCCCCACTAGAATTGCTCCCAATCCTACTTCTGCTTTTCTCATCTCGTATTTTCATTCATATTAGGAGGGTAGAGATATTAGGAAGCTTTTCATTCATGAAGAATGTAAACATTTCAGATTTTGGGTTTTGTGACCATTTGCACCCATGGAGGAATTCAGCAAGAGGAGCAATGATCCTGTTATGCCAACTTGAATCCTTCCGTAAATATTTCATTAGCACGTTGATCTATACAAAAGCTAATATTATATCTAATGTAATTTCTTCTGGACTTCATAATTCCTTAATAAGGCTCAAGTGAGTTTACTTTAAAATTTAATGGCAATTGATGCTAATTGTATTAAAATATAAATTTGTTTATTGAAAAAGTAAACTTTTAAAGGAATAATTAAAGATGAATCAATTTATAAGCCTTAGACAATCCAGTTAATTATATGGCTGATTATTTGTTTATTAAATTGAAATGCTGATGTTAGTAAACTATAGATTTTGTAAAGTTAATGGCATACCCATCAGAGATAAGCAACAGCAACTGCATATTCTAGCAATGATATGTCAAGGCAGAAGCTGCTTGTCTTTACCACTCTGGTAATAATATGGTAATATTCGACTATCTTAAGTAGACTAGTGTTCAGTTTGCTGGAAAATTCTGGTTAATCTCAATCTTTCATTCTTTAGTCAAAGAGTCATATCAAATAAATTCTGACTATATTTATTAGCATAACTTGTCCAAGAAAATTTAAGTCTTTATATGGAATTTTATGAAATATATACAGTGCTACCGTGGTTCTGTGAATCTGGAAAAGATGGCCACATTCCTGTTTATGTGAGAAAGGTAGCCCGGGTTCTGTTCGTCACCTGGTGCAGACTTCACAAACATAAACAAAATTTTGCCAAATGCTTTTGTTTGTTAACCAAACTGTTCACAAAGAAAAGTGTTCATGAACCAAAGAATCACTTTTTCTACTAGTGTATACAATTAATTATATTAATAATAAATACTTACCCCCTACAAATGACTATTTTGAACAAAATCTGGTATGACTAGGTATGTCAATGAGATATGTATCCTGTCATGCAATGTCAGTGTTACAAAAAGTTTATACTGTTTGGTTCATCTGAAAATAACTTTCTTTTAAATCACAAAATAAAAGTTTTAGAAAACTTTGGCATTATCTCTTCGTTTTATTGTGTGTGTGTGTGTATGATTCTTGTGTTCTTCATTGATATAACTGTAATTTTCTCATTTGATATGCACCATCTCATGTGCTGCTTCAAGTAATTACACAGTAGAGCCCCTGAAGTCCCTTGACCCCTTATTAGAATGTACATTCTCATCCACCCATCCGTCACCAAGTGTTCACTACCTGTGGAGTCTTGATGACATGGTTCAGCTCTGCATGTCAAGTAGTCACTTAAGTCCAATTAAATTCTCATTGCATGACACTTTGGACTGCTAATGAAAGCTGGAAGGAGTGGTATTTCCATTAAGGGGTTTAATGGTATGGCTTTGTGACACAAAGTAAAGATAAGGAGTCCAAAATTGTGCTGCATGGCTATTTTCTCTCTTAGAAAATAATCATTTGACACTGCAATATTTTCCTCTCTCATACACCATAATAAATAGGAATTTGACCACAGTGGTTAATGTAGTAGCTCCTTGGACTGAGATGCTGAAGCTTTTTTATTGACTTCTCACCAGGAATTAAACATGCCAGGCTATTTCACTGATTAAAATCTAGATTAATCACCTGGTAACTTGTCAGGTTTTGCTCACTATGCCAAGGGGCACTATCCACGAAAAATAGGTTAACGAAATAAAGAAAATGCCCTTTTCAAGCAATCCAATTTTTATCAGATCCCCATGCCATGGATTAAACTAGTTTTTCTTTAAATGTTTCTTGGTGTGAATAATTCCACAGGCACCACAAAAGGTAGAAATTAACCTTTGTATTTAAAATCAATGGAAATAAAGCATTTTATTTTATTTTCCCTGACTGGTAGTATCAAGTAACAGATGACATCTTGTGGAGAGCAATATCTTACAATAGGATAACAGATTCAGGAACTGTGGATATAGCTCAGCGACACAGCACCTGCCTGGCAGATGTGAGGGGGTGAATTCAATTCCTGGTATAGAAAAAAAAAAAAAAGGACTCATGCAACAAATTACTTCTGTAAAGGTATTACTCAAGATACATTCAGTGTTTAAACAGTAGTTACAAATTGAGGGAAATTACTTGTTCCTTGTGGATTTCACAACTACAATGCATTATCATTTGCTTCTGAATGAACAAGTTCTTGAAACTCTTTTGAGGATTGTACACTGAACTCACAGTGACCTGTAGAGTAAGACAACTTCATGACTTTAAACTTACACCTAATTTTTCAAATAAGCCTCAGCCTATTTCTTTTCAGCTTTATACCTCCCTGAAACCTTCACACATCTACTCCATTTGTTTTGAGAGACATAACAACACCTATCCCTTGCTCTTTGGCCTTAGAGGAAGAAAGTTATCTTTTTTTCTGACAAGCAGCTTCTTGTTAGGACTCCAGTGCCTTCCTGCACATCATCTGTTTTTCATGTATCAGACAGTCATTGCTAATGGTGGCCTTTTCTGAATCTAAGGTGCCATTTTGGGTTCCTTAGATCAGCAGGTCTTGTCCTTTTTGAGTATCACTGTTATAGAAACCCACGTGAATTCACAAAAATAAATTTGAAATAAGGCATAAATGAATAAAAATGTATATAAAATTAGTTACAACTTTAGAGTATAGATTATTAAATTATAGTCACTATAGAGAACATAAAATATTTTGATAGCATTATTTTGGGCAAGCTCTATGAGCAGGCGTGACTCAGGACTATTACTCAGGTTATAGTTCTAGCTTTGTCTTTGGAATTTTAGCTTTTGATTGTGTGAGACAATTCACTTATGAAATAAATTTCATGATGCCTTATTTAGTCCTTTGATACCAAAATGAGTGCCGATTATGGTGGAATGCAGATTCCTTAGTTAAAATTTGTGTCCGCTACGTGATTAACCAGAGTAGAGTCAGAGGACTAAAACAGAAAGAAAGACGACATACACTCACAGTAACAGGAGCCAGGAGCAGGGGAGAGAAAGCTCTTGTGTGAGCAGTCACCAAAGCTGAAGCAATAGAATAGTTTCTGCTACAGAAAAAAAGTCACCACTTCATCCTAAGTGACTGCTAGATTGTTGTTAGTTTCACAGTATTATAGGTCCACTGTTTATTTCACACCATCTAGTGAAATCCAAAGCAGAGATCAGGTCATCAAAGCAGTAGAATTTCTTCCTTAGACATTCAGTTTGCTTATTTGATTCAAAGGATCCTGTTAGGGCCAGGGATTTAGCTCAGCAGCAAAGCATCTGCTTAGTAGATCCTGAATTCGATCTCCAAAACAAAACAAAACAAAACAAAACAAAACAAATGTTAAAAGAACTTTTCAAATAGTTCAAAAGATCCACAACTAACACCTACCCACCAAAGAAGACTTTTCTAAGATTTCATGCACATTGTCTGGAGCCCTTGAGAATTATTAATATGGAAACAATATTGAAAAAACACTTCCTAGTCCAGTAGCTTCTTCTATGAAAAAGTATTCATAATTTCAATAGTTGGACTAAGGATTTTAGGTGACTAAGTTTTTTCAAGGTATTAAAGGATGAGAATTTTCAGCAACAGGAAATAATATCCCAGCGAGGTGATTTTAGACTCCTTTTAACATCAAAGTGTAGTCAGAAACACTGTCATAAGTGTTTCTTTGCTGTTCTTGTAAGAGAAGAGAGAAAGAGCAGAACCATATTAACAGAGGAAAAAGTGAAGAAATGAGAAAAAATATCTACTATTTATGAGTTTTGTTGCAATCATGTGTTTACATCTGTTTTTTTTCTCTGACTGATAAATCAACTCAGAATAAAAAGTCAGAGTAAGACTTCTTCATTCAACATTCTCTAAATTTCATGTAGAAAAATGAAGTGAGTATATGCTTTAGCAGGACTGATTGGAAGAGCAATACACATTTATATTCATTAACTGTATTGTTCTGCATCACAAAATTATTTTCATTGTATTATAACAGCTAAGAGTACATCAGTGAAATAGACTGACAATAAACAGGGAACAATTGCAAGTTGCAAAATATTCTGTTCAGTGTACTGTTTGTGCAAAGATGAAAAAATTTGACTTTTAGAGATATGGAATAGGTAGATTCAAAACCCCACAGGAACTATTGGGCAAACATTTGGCAAAATAAAAGATTTTAGGCAGTATACTCAGCATGATGGTTGCCACAGCTGGGGGAGTTTTGGTTTAGAAAGGTAGGTTGGGAGCCATTTTCTGTCCTAGTTTGGATGCATAAAATCTAATTCTTTCTGAATCCGACTGTTCTTTCACCCTTCAAAATATTGACATTACCCATATTTAAGTGTACAACACACACAATATATGGAAACAAAAGAATTTGAGAAATAAATCGTCTACCGTGAAGGTGTATGACACAATCTAGAAGCTTTTTTAGTAAATGAAAACTTCAAAGCTAACAATAGAGTGTTTTCAGCTATAACATCGTTGAAAATATCACAGTGGGTTCTCATGACAAACCCTAAAATTAGAAGTTTATATGCGCTTCTAATCTCTCTCTAAAAGACATCAGTCATTCTATAATGTGAGACAATCCACTGGAAAAAAAAGTAATTTGGTGCCTTTCACATAATATCAGAAGTGTAAGTCCCAAAATATTTTGTCTGAGATGTTTTAATTGTAGATAAAATGTTTTAGAAAAAAGCAATATAATCAAGCACTCTAGCAGAAAACACAAATCATACGTAAGTATTATTCTTCAGTGTTCTAGACTAAGTAAATTATACAGCTTTAGTTGCATCACCAGCATTATCTATACACTGTAAGACAGGACAGAAGCTGTCTTCAGGCACTAGTAACATTTGCAATGAGGGGCAGAATTTAGCACATTAGTAAAGGAGGGGGTTGAACTAAAAGCTATTGCAAACTTGGTTATCTTTAATGAATGCACATGAACAGATACTGCAAGGCAGAGAGACTATAATAAATGCCACTTCTTTTAAATACCTTTGCTGAAAATTTACTTTAGAAGATGTGTATTGTTATATACTTACTTAAGTACTGAGGAAAAATAGACCAATTCTATGTTTATTTTGCTCAAAACTTATTACAAAAAATAAATGTATAAAATGTCATACTTGAGATCAACTGAAAATGCAAATTTTTGAGTCCAATTATTAAGAATGGAAATTTGAAATTCAGCTTCATATTTGGAATTGATACACACATTTTGGAGTAAAATATTATTGCCGACTTAGAAGTCAGAGAGCCTTGTTTTCTAATTGTGATGACTTCATGTATTTATCAGCTCATCTTCTTAACTGCTAAAATGAGGTAAGTGATGATTCTACCTTTCCGAGTTGTTAAAAAAATATCAACACAATTAGAAAAACGTAACTATATTATGCTTGGATCTTGTTAGTGCAAAGCTTGCCGCTTCCACAGGAGCACTGCATTTCCAGCATGTTCGGATTACCCATTTATTTGTTGAATTGAGTTATATTATCACCTAACTGGGAGGCATAGATGACAGTACTTACACCCAAGATTTTAGTTCACATAAAAAAGTGATTAGGACTGGCAGTAAATATGAAGGTGCACCATTAAGGGATTTTTCTGATTGACTTCTGTTAAGGCAGATGGGGTTTAATATGGCACAGTCTAAAATACACCACCACCGTCGGCTTCGCTGGGTGAGGACAGGGTATAACTCTTCACATTCTCTCACGGTGGACGATGAAACCTTGTTATTGTCCTCTGTGTTGTGAATATCACAGAGATTAATAAAACTGCAACACTTGACCTCGATCTGGACAGGCAAAAAAACCCACTGGCAATTTGAAATGGGAAATATTGTCAAACGCATCATAGTGCTGATGTTGTGATCTTGTTGCTGGGATGCAGGAAGGAATGTAGCCCCCGTATCTCACGTGGAAGAGGAAAGGCAGTTTTTTAGCAGGCATGTAGCTTGGCCACGGTTGTACTCCTGGCTTGTGGCTACCTTGTGCTCAGGACACATCCTATTTACCCCGAAGGTGCCAGTTTTATTATTTCTCATTACTTGTGATCTTTTCCTCTTTGTAAAACCTCATTGTTTTTTATTTCTAAATTACCATATATTTTTTCTCAAAAATAAAGAAAATTTCATTTTCCAAACAAATTATCTCTTTCTTAAAAACCAGAAATGGAATTTATTATCCCACTGGTAGAAGTAGTCAAGGGATTCAGTAGCTGAGGAAAACTAGTGAAGTAAAAATAGCGTTTTCAAAAGAGGAGAACAACATTTTCTCATTCCTAGAGCTGATTTGACTAAAAAGAAGCACATCTTCCTTTTTAGTTACTTCAAGATTTATATTAAAGCAGAAACTAATATTTATCACAATATGCTGGTTTTGATAAAACACTTCTATGGAATTATTTAAAAGTCAATTTTGGGGATACTGGACAAGAAAGATAAAGTGCAAGAATAAAAAAAAGAAAAATTTAATGAAGCCAAAAAGGTGTTCAACAATATTTTCTATTTTATAGTCAGAGATAGGGCTATATTTTATGGGACTCAGTGTCAGGCTTAAAATAGAGGCAAAGTGAAGAGAAAAGAGAGCTGCATAAAAACCAATACAAGCAGGAACGTGTTATAGAGTAGGAAGGAGGAGAAAGTGAGCCCCAGAGAGAAAAGACTCACTTATGGAAGGGCGGGGAGGCTGACACAGAAAGCGACTTCAGCCATCACTCAGGGTGCTTACCGCCCCGACTTGCCTGTATTGATCTAGCTTAATCCTCTATTGTTCCACTCCCTTTTATTTTTGTTGTCAAGGACAAAAAGGTAAGAGAGAATATTTTTCTAGGTGGGCTTCATGTTTACAAAATTTTTAATCTAACTGGATTGAAATGGAAATATTTGAGATGGCATATATTCGAAAGTCCAATCAAATTTTGTGGTGCACAATTTGTATTAAAGTGATTGACAACACTCTTATTTTCTTTCTATTCATTTTAAGACTTCCTTTAACTAGTGAAAAGATCTAAGTATAGCATTTATTGTGTCTTCTGAATCTCTCTTATTGCAGAAAGCATTCAATGTGTTTCTGAATTTCATACTTTTAATTTTATATAAGTTATTTCTTTATGGTTAGGTAACGTTAATGACTATTTTTACTATTTATTTATGCAACTTGCAGTGATTAATGAATAAGAACATTTATGTTTTTTACTAGCAAAAGTAACACCGTCGTGCCTTGGGTCATACATGTGGTTAGTGGAGGTGGCCTAAATTTCTAGAATGTGATTTTCAATCCTCAGTCATGAATTAAACAAGAGCATGAGTCTAGCTTCTTCCTTTTCTTCTTTTTTCTTTTTATGTCTTTCTTTCTCTTATAAGATAAAGAATAAATAAGAATGTAGTATAGTAGAGCTTCAGTGTATAGTATAAATATAAAAATATTACTGAAGAAGAAACTTTCTTTAAGTAAAATATGAAGACCGAAATAAGAATCCATAGTTGTAAAATATTTTTAAAATACTCCCAGGTTAAAACACTTTCATTTTTAAATAGTTATGCCTAAGTCTCTGCTTCAGGTGATGTCCAGATATTCTCTGGAAATCTCTTCTATCTCTGGATCTAAATAAACTGATTTCTTTGGTAATATATATTTTTTGAATCTGGGATTTAAGAAAAAAGTTAGCCTAAGAGTTTCTCTTATATGCATAAGCTCAGGTAAATATTTTTATTAAACTAATTAAAGAAGTTATGTCCTTCTATTATTTATAGACCAAATCATACTGCTTTTTTCCTTTTTAATGTCAGATAAGAAATTAAGGTTCTGCTCTACTCTTTTGCTCACCTTGGAAAAATAGCTACATCATAAACAGTTTACTGGGTGATTTGGTCTGATTAGGAATTTCTTTTCAGAGAGCTGAGACTGGAGTAACAGAGCAAGAGCAGGGCAAGATGAAGGAGGGTTTGAAGAGCCCTATGGCACCTGCACCCCGGCCCGCGTTGTACTTGGCTCTAGTGGAGAGTCCTATTAACCCTCTACTTTAATGAGCACTGAGCTTTCGCACAAGATTTAAAATAAATCTCCTACCAGTGTCCCCTCTCAGGGTTATTGTGATTTCATATGCTTCCCTTCGACCTTGTAACTGCTAAAGAAAATGAGACATTTTAAGGGTATTGAACACAGTGAAGCAGGGCAAGTCAGTTAATATGGATTCTGATAATTTTGGCAGAAAAAGCATTTTTATGTGTGCTTCATATTCTCACTACTTTGTGAATCTACATGCAAAGAACATCCTCTGGCTGTCTAGTTTTTCTAAACAAATACTCATAATAAAATTTTATCCCATCTCATCCAATCTAGAGTCTATAGTTTTTCATTTCAACACTCTGATCCGAGTACAAACAGAATTTACTAAATGTTAGGTTGATAAACTAACACAGTTCAAACTCTGTATTCCAAATCTTAGAAGAAAAGAAGAACATTAAAGAAAATAACCACTTCATTATAAACATAAAAACATACCAAATATAAGTTTACTAGAAATTCGATAAATGTTCTTTTATACAATTATGGTAAAATCAAAATGGATACCAATAAAATGAATACACGTTAAATGAATGAGTAAAAGACAGCAATTGTATTATCTATGAAGCCATTAGTAAGAACTGACCTCTGTAGACAATGCATTCTCAGCATTCCTTCAAGAATAGGTCCTCCTCCTAAATGTCACACATTAGATCCCTGAATATACTAATCAAAGCAAAACAAAAGAAAGAAAACAAAAACAAATAAATAAATAAATTTTTATAAAGCCTGAAAGAAGTTTATATTGTCTGGGTTAGGCACTGACTTCTATCAGGAAATAGAAATTAGAAAATCTGTATGTGTGCTCCAAAATGAACTCATTTGCTAGTATGCCGCTTTCCTTGAAAAGGATGGACAAACGTAAAGCAATGAAATAAGAAATGAAAAAACTAGAAGAATATTTAGCCATATATTCTAACCTCTAAACAATAAGGCTGGTACCTAACCTTGGTTATATGAGATTTTCATGTGTTAATTTATTCACTTGTTCATTTCACAGACTTGCTCTTTAATAAAGATCTAGAAGAAAACATAGAGAACTGAAACTTTTCCCCTTGTATTTAACACTTACTGGTAAAATAGTCTCTGAAATATATCTACATATTTCTAAAGATTCACCATGTTGTTTTCCATCATGGCTGCAAGAATCTCACACCTCTACCAATAGCATTCAAACATTCCCTATTCTCAACATCCTCATTACCGTTTGTTAAACTTTGCCTTTTTGATAGCAGTCATTTTTCCTGAAGTGAGGTGAGATCTCATTTTGGTTTTTATTTGCATTCCCTTCATGATTAATGATGTTGAGCAAAGAATTTTCCTAGATTTTTCCATACGCTAAAACTTTGTAGAGGTTGGATTTAAAGGTGACAGAATATTTTATGTGGTGGAGAAAATTTCAATGCAATATAGCATTAAAATAGCAGCAAGATTATGACTATTCATAATCAGGTTTATAAGGAGCAAAATGGAAATGTTTAAAAAAATATTTAGCTTAGAAAGAATCCAAATGCCCTTTACCAGGATGACAGGAAAAATAACATAATGGCATTTTATGAGACCAATTGCCTATTGCAGGATAAAGGATGTAGAGGTAAGAATTTGTTTCAAAGACTTTCTTCTGAGTAAAGAACATCAGACACCTTATGCATTCAAAAGTCCCTAGTTACTCATCTCTCCATGTTCAGCTGGGGAATGGCACTGAGGCACTGTACCCATGTTTCAGAAGCAATCCCTGGCATTGTCTGCGTACTGTGGTTTTGCACCATAGAGATGCAAGAATTATGCAGAATATAAGAGTTTTGGGTGCTTAAGTGGCTTCAAAATAAAGTCTGGGAAACATGCAGAATGCTTGTGCTCAGAGTTCCAGTAAGGAGCCCTTGTCCAGGCAATTCATAGTGAAGCCATAAGAGTGAAGCTGAAGCTACGGTGGAGAGCATGGAAAGTGAGACTCCAGTGTTATGTAATGTCTCCCCAGGGAAGCTGCAGCCTGCAAAGAGAGTAACTATCCTGCTGTGAAAAGCAAAGCCACAGCGACAGACAGGGCTTCCTAATCCCTTGAGAAATTTCCAGTGGTCACAGTGTGTCCTGATGCTGGACAGACACCTAAAGGATATGCTTGCCATGTGACGTTTCAGTCTTGCTTTGTTGTGATCCTCCATTTTATTCCACTATTCTTCCTTTTTTCACTAGGAATGTGTATACATGTCCCACCAATGCAGTTTGGAAGTATATAACATTCTCTTGAGTTTTAATGAAATGTGCATGGAATGATCTGCCTTCAGTCCTACAGAAGCCTCGGACTGGACTGATGAGCAGTGATGGAATAAAAACAACTTGTAAACTTTTGGAAGAGGGAAGGAGTGTCTTTTCCATTGTGATGTGGACACTAAACTTTGTGAGCTACAAGCAGAAAGCCATATTTTGAAATCTCAATTACCCCCTAGAAATCTATGTATTAAAAGCTTATTCCCCATCCCATAGCACTACTTGGAAGTGGTAGAAACTTTAATAATAGTGGAAGAAAGAAGATCTTTAGTTTATGCAAAGTGTGATTTTGAAGGAGATTGCAAGACCTTAACTTCTTCCTCTCTTGCTTTTTTATTTTATTTTATTTTATTTTATTTTACTTTTATTTAAAGAGAAACAAAAGCATGTAAAGGGTAGAGATAATACAGAATTGCAAAAAAAAATAAAAATAAGAAATCACTAGTTGACATATTACATATTGTCCTCTTAGAAATAGTTGTTCAAGTTACAAAACTAAAGCATACAGAGTAGATATTCAAACAGTAAGAGTGTAAACAGCTATGAATGAGTCTCTATATGCATTTCTACCCTTTCTATATTAGAGGGAAAAACAAGACATAGCAAGACAAAACAAAACAAATTCTTATAAAAACATGAAACCAAAAAGTCATATATAACCACAGTACAAGGTGATCTACAATGATTACTGTGTTGTTTCTTATTATCTTCAATAAAATTGTCTATATCATCAGGCATAATTGAATATAGCAGTATAATTGAATATAGCAGTACATAACAATATTAGTAAAAATAAAACATTGTAGACAGTATGAAACTTCAAAGGCAGGTAATAATCAAACCAGAGTGGATATTCTAGTAGATCTTATCATCTTAAGTGCAGTTACCTATAATCTCAGATTTGATATTATCAATCGCAACAGCTTTGAATAAAATTTATCAACACAAAACAGCAATCTAACAAACCAGATTCAATTAAGATCAGTCACGGTAAGCAGTGTAAGTTTTACAGAGCTTTAGATTAATTTAATAGGAAATTAAAGATGATTACCGTACTATATCCTGTTATTTTCTGGATTACTGTCTGTGCCCTCAAATCTAGTACAGGTGGAATGACTGGAACAGAATATAATACATCTAAGCAGAGTAGTGTGAGTAATGTGGGTTTTAAATCCTGGTTCACTATTAACAATATAGTGTATCAAGGCCATCTATGTTAGAGTTTCTAGTTATCCTTCTCTGCCTCATTTCTGCTATGCTATTTTCCTGCCTTTGTTTGTCTAGTTTTCTCCTTCATTCTACTGCCTGCCCCACTCGTTGAGGCCTTTCTGCCACTGTTCCTAAAATCCTGGTATTTTTTTTTCTCTCTCTCTCGAATGTCCTTCAGTATTCTCTGTAGGGTTGGATTGGTGGTCACAAACTCCCCCAGTTCCTCTTTGTCATGGAAGCATCTTGTTTCTCCATTAATTTCTAGTGACAGTTTTGCAGGGTACATCATTCTGGGCTGGAGTTTATTTTCTTTCAGGGCTTGGAATACTTCATTCCAAGCCCTTCTTGATCAGATGGTCTGTGTCAAGAAGTCAGCCATGATTTTGATGGGCTTACCTTTATAGGTAATCTGTTTCTTTTCTCTGATGGCTTTTAATATTCTGTTTTTATATTGAATTTCTGGTATCCTGATGATTATATGTCTGGGTGTAGATCTGTTTTGGTTGTAGGTATCTGGAGTTGTGTATGCCTCACATAACCGAATGTCATTTTCTTTTTCCATGTTTGGGAAGTTTTCCTTAATTATTTCTGTGAATAGCCTTTGTAATTCTCCTGTTTGTATTCCTGCTTCTTCATTCACATTTCTTATTCTTAAATTGTAGATTCTCTTGTCATCTTCTAGCCTTTGTATTGTTCCTGCCTGTTTCCTTGTTATTTTTAAGAGATCTTTCCTTTCATGATCACACATTGCAAATTTGTCTTCAAGTTTTAATAGTCTATCCTTAGTTTCTTTTAAGGAGTTTTGCTAGCTTTAAATGGAGTTTTTAATTTCCTGGTTGTCTCTTTGAATCTGCTTCATGTATTCTATATTTTCTTTATATTCTTTATTGAATGTTTCTCTCCTTTTTTTGTGTTCCTCCCTTCTGTCTGTATCTTCCTGAGAGATGCTTCCTGAGAGCATTGCTTTTATTACTCTATTCATGTCTTGCTTTACCTGATTTCATATTTCAGTTTTGAGCTTGTCTACAAGGTCCTGAAGATATCTCTTAATTTCCATTCAAGCCATGTTTGATGTTGCATGTGAGAACTACACCCACCAAAGAAGGGGTGCCCTGCATACAACATAAAAGAGGAAAAGAGGCTTATTCTTCCACTTTTGCTCTTGTTGCTTTTGCTGTCTTCTGCCGCCTTAAAGTCTTGCCCTTGTGCCACACCACACTGCCTTGGAGGTAGCTGATTATGGACTGAAACCAAGAACTGTGAGCTATAAACCTTCTGTTCCTTAATTTGGAATGTGGGATATATTGTCCCAGCAATGAGAGAAAAGTAACAAACACACTTCTCTTTACTGCATTTATTTAATATCTGTCATATGATAAAAAAAATGTCCATTCTCTCAGGCACTGTGAGGCATTACCAAGATTTGAACAAATCACACTTGAGAGATCAAGTTTTATCCTACTCAAAATTTTATCCTACCACTGTAAACATTCATACCAAAACCCATGTTCACACCCTGAGCTTGCCTCCCAGACCAACACAGAACTAGGTAGTACCAAGATCCATACAGTTGGGGACTTGTGACTCCATTGAGGTGGACTTGTGGCTCATGATCACTAGAACCATTCACATGTAATGCTCCCCAGAATAGAAGTTTTAGGTTTGTACTATTTCTTCCAGCACTTGGCTTTTTTCAGAGGTTCCCTCAATCAGCATTGGCCAAGGGATGGGGTTGTTAGGAGCTCTCCAGCGTTAGACTGCACCACTGTGGCAGTGAATGCCAAGGCAATGCTGTTTGCTTGCTATCCTGACCTACAAGCAGCAAATGGAATCTTGCTCTGTGTGTAATGCTCAAGGTTGAAGTAGATGAAGCAGTTGGTGAAGGCAGACAAGACCTTGTCTGTCTTAGGGGTGTACCAAGACCCACACTGCAGCTGGGAATGATGTTGCCTGAAACAAGGCCCATTTTATCAGATCTCTGCTTGGTGCCAGAACAGAACTGCAGGTTCCATCTGGGAGTCCTCAACATGTAGGGGAGGGGTAGTAGAACAGACCTTTGGCTACCTAGGTTGGTGCTCAGTATATTATTCCCCCCAAATAAGACTGGACTATAAAGTAAACTGTAGCATGATTTTTCTGGATGCTTGCAACATAAATCCTACCCTTAAAATAAGCCCTAGTTAAAATATTCAGCTAGATGGATGCATTTAGTAAATCCACTGCAACACATAACAGATGTATTGAGTTATGTAATTAAATATAAATAAATAACAGCATTAATAACATTGATATTTAAAATAAATAACAACATTAATCACACTGATATTTTTAAAAATGATAATATAAATTATAACCAAGTATTTGCAAATACCCAAATTGGTGCCTTTGAAAGAGACTAAACACCTCTATAAACAGATGAATCTAAGACTCATTGGCAAATGATTAGTCAGGGCAAAAATAATGTGTGCACTTGATAACGAAAGGTAATGTCCAGTGTGAATTTTCACAATTCAATGCATCATGTGTTGTAATGATGCAGTATAAGCAAGATACATGGACAAGAAGGGCTCCTTTAGTGAGAGCCCTTTTGCACAATATGTGAGAAATTGGGGCCAATGATTCTACAGAAAGTGGAGTTGCAAGAAATTCAGAGTTTGGAAAGTTATGACCATGTTCCCAAAAATGATATACCTGTATGTAAATAAATGTAGGTTTTTGTACATGAATAAATAAATAGATGTAAATTATTATACATGAATAATTATGGATTGTAACATTCAAGTAACATTCAAGTATCACCGTATTTCCCCTCAAAATAAGCCCTGTTACTTCTTTAGAGCAAAAACTAGCATATTTTCAGAGGAAATATGGTATCGCCTGAATCTCATAGCTGTAGAGGACTGTGCCTTCCTGGAAGTGGGGGTGCCAATATCCACACAAAGGCTATCAATGATATGGGCCTAATTAGTCTCACTTATCAGTGTGTACTGATTCCATGGCAAGTCTGAGGGTTCCACCTGTGAGCTCTGTGTATGACGCCTTTGGTTTCTTCCTAGTCATATATTTTATTGTAGTGGGAAAAGAACTGAACTCCATAATGCGTCCTACTCTACCATTCTTGCTTCAATTCTTTGAGGGTACAATCTTCCTTTTTTTTGTCACTTTCATTTGTATCAGTGGTGGAAGCAATTTATTTGCCATTTTACTCACATATTTCTAATGACCAAGCCTGAGGAGACTGACCAGGTGTCAGAAGTCGCGTGGCTCAGCGAGGCACCCAGTTTCACTGTGCTGTGCCTCATACTGACTTTCAAATTTATATCCTAGACTTTGTTCACTATCCTTCTACTGTATGAAAGGCATTTTTCTTGTATTTGTTGGAGTTGAAAGAGGGGTGACATGAGCAACTCTTTCCTGACTCTTGTCTTCAAGTGTCTTTTTAAATTTATATATGAAAACCAGGCACCATGGTCTTTTTTTTCTAACTTCTTTGGCTCTCATAAAGATAGTCTGATGCATTGATAGTTGTTGAATATGATGTGTCTATGAGTACATGTTTGCTGAACGATGTTAGCTGCAATCTTGCTGTGACTCCTCATGAAATTTTCAATTCAAAATCATTTGGGAGGAAACCAAGGGTCAAAAAGATTAGAAAAACAGGGCAAAGTAGTTACTATAAAAGGTATAGTTACATATATTGAGAAAAGTGTTAGGTATGTTGATTCCTTCAATTTTAATGGATTGAGCTGAAAACCCATAGAAAATGAAAGGACACACACAAATGACCATTGAGAATGGAAAAATTTTGGCAAATAGAATTATAGGATAAAATTATATTTTATTATATTTCATTATACATGTAAGCTAGATTATCCATTAAGTCATTAAATGGGTCAAAACCAGAGAACTCTACCTGCCATGATTTTGAATAATTAAACACCAAATAGTATTCTGTACTCAGATCTTTTGCAAGGTACAAGATACTTACAAACATATGCTCTGGAATTACCCTGACAACTGCTGGCTAATTTTTCATAACAGAATTTACTGTATGTTTTCACAGTGAAAATTAGCCTACTCTAAATTTCCAAAACAGTTGGAAGTTATATAGACAAATACTTGATTTTCCTGTTTTGTTTTATATTTTAAAGAAATATGGGCATTTTAAGCTCAAAGTAACAAAGGCAAATGATAAACACATGCAAAATCAAAAAGTAAAAGTTTTCTACTTTTCTATACAACTTATCTTGGTTAAAACCACCATTACAGTGGCCAGGGATTTAGCACAGCAGCATAAGCACCTGCCTGGCAAGTGTGAGGTTGTGAGTTTGATCCCTGGTACCAACTCCCCCACCAACCCCCCCCCCAAAACAAACAAAACCCCCCCCAAAAAACAAAAAATAAAAAAGCAACATCATTACAAATCAGTAATTATTTATTTAGACTATTTTTTCCTAAATACACATGCCTGCAT
This sequence comes from Hydrochoerus hydrochaeris, assembly GCA_004027455.1. Classification (NCBI taxonomy): domain Eukaryota; kingdom Metazoa; phylum Chordata; class Mammalia; order Rodentia; family Hydrochaeridae; genus Hydrochoerus; species Hydrochoerus hydrochaeris. Next base: position 27,442 of record PVLA01008679.1, read on the forward strand.
ACATTTCTGAGAAGTGGCAGAAATAACATACACACAATACTAAAAAGTTCAATTGTGCCATTTCTATATAATGTATTATACATTATTAAATTATTCACAAGAAAATTTATACAAATTATGTTTCCACAATGTAAATGTATGAGAATACATTTTTAGTATTATCTGTACCTCATATAGCTAGTAAATATAAGTAATTCTTGCTTTTTATCTATTTTTCAAAATAGAAGGCCATGATTTTATTTAGATTTAATAAAGGTTAATAATATAGAAAAAATAAAAATGAATTTAGAATATTTTTATTCAAAAAGAAAAAAAAATTGATACTCAAAGTAACCTGTGTTAAGATTTTGGTAAATATTCATATAACTTCTCTTCTGTGTGTTGACCAAATGGAATTATATTAAATTTGTTTTAAATATATTGTCATATAAGTTATATAATCTTTTGATCTATTCATTTGTTCTCATAGTTGGTAGGATTAATTTTAAAGTTACTTCTCAGTGTTTGATATGAAATCCTTTATTTTAATTAAACATAAGACTTTTATGGCTATTTTACAGGGTTGTAAAATTATCCACTATTCACCGTATCTCTACATTTTAAAAAATCTTATATAAATTGCAGCTCTCAGAATACTTGACAGTACTTTAAACCATATTAACTCACTAGTTCATATTATAGGAATTTTGAAGGCAAATGCATCATCCAGAAACATCTGCATTGAGCTCTTCAAAAACTTATCTAGTTTAGCTCTGTGATCCTAAAGTAGCTGATTTATTTCCAGCTTTTTCCTCTGTAGGAAAAAAATCTCTAAAAGTAAGTTAAAGATATGTTTTATTTTTTCAACTCTTTTATTTTAAAGAGATTAAAAGAAAAAGAGTAAAATAAAATCTCAAAACATGTCAATCAGAGAAAGATACATTTTATACCTTTTCCAATACCTCTTTCATCAGGGAAGAAGGCATTCCTTACCCTTCGGTCATTAAAGTGAGTTCTCCTTCAGTCACAGGAAGTTGGTGGCTACTATTCTCAGCTTCCAAAGAGGAGGGATTTTTACAGTAAGGGGAAACAGGAGGGGCAAACCGTAGTGATCAGCAGTACTCTCTACGACTTTGAAACTCTAAATAAATGTGAAGTACTTCTAGTTAGGATCACACTATAGCCAAATTTGTTAGTACCACACACTGTTTTACTAATGGGAAATTTAATCTTGATTTTTAATTTCTTGACACAGATAGTGTTGTAATTACTATTCTGTTTTTGTTTGCTTCAGTGGGTTTTTTTTGGTGTGGGTACTGGGAGTTTAATTCAGTGTTCCAATAGTTTTGAATAAAAAGAGAAAGCAGAACATCTGATAATTGAAATTTATTATTAAGATAGCAAATGCACTCTGTCCAAAATAAAATAGTGATTTAATTTTTCAATATGAAAGTGAGTGCCTATTTTGAACTTGCGTCTACATAAGCAAAATCTAAACACTCTATACTTCCTCTACTCAGAAGTTCTTGTTTTTATTTATTCACAACTTTTCATATATAATTCTCATCATTTAAATTATATTTACAAGTGACATTGGGCCTTTTATTGATACTTACCTTTTTAGCTATTTCCTGAATGTATACCCAGTTCTCTGGAGTGGAACACAATCACATTGCATTAAACAAAAGGAGAGTTGTAGCCCCTATTGCAACCTAACTCTGCATTAGGAACTAAATGAAGGGCGTTTTGTATTCCTTTTTATTTGACATTACAGACAACAACCAGAGATGGTTGAAATGATTATCTCCTTTTAACAGACTAGAAAAGTGGAACTAACAAACTAAGTCATCTGATGAAACTCGTGTTCAACCAGAGTACCCTCTTTGAACCCAACAATACAAACTGTGGCTCCCTAATTATAGTCACCTTTTTTGCCTTTTGGTTGTAGTATAAGATGAATAGTTCTAACTTACAAATACAACTCTGTGATCACCACATTAAATCACAGCTTGTGGACAATGTTATAATTTTTTTTAACTTTCAGATTAGACATGTTTCAAGGGCAATTTACATAATGTGGGTCATATTTAATGTGTAAATTATAATGAAAGTATGAAATTGGAAATATAATTACTCATTAGCCAACCTTACTTCCTAGAATTGAAAAACTCCCCAGAGAGTTAGCTTCATTTGGATAGGATTTGTAATTTTGCTTGTACTTTGGTAGTATCTACTTTTTGTTTTTCCTTTTTTGTGTTACCAATAACACCTGCTTACTCTTACTCCAGTCTACTATGACCCTCATAGTCTACTATGAGGACTATGCTACTCAGAAAGACAAGTTTCTTTGATTGTGATTGTATATGTTTGGAAACCATGACACTGTACAATTTTAAAAACCAGGAAAACTGCATTTTCTTTTAACACGAATATCGCTGTACAGCAACTAGAAACATAACTCTTTCTGGTTGACAATAGAACCTTCCTGTGACCCCAGATCAGATCACTCAGAATTTTTGTAAATGAGAGAGTGCATTCACAGGTGGTTTGAGAACACTTCACAGGACTTAGGAACTTAAATGGAGTAACAGTGTCCACCACTGTCTGTGACACTGTGTTGCAAAGCTAGTGAGAATGTCTCATGTGCACTGATGAAGCCACAGATCCAGATGACCAATGAAGAGGGTTCTAGTAGATACTCACACAGTTGACAGCTATGGCCTCTCTCAAAGTGACAAAAGTAAGCAGGGCAGCCAAGTCAGTGCAGATGCCAACAAAGTTAATGCTGAGAGCAGAACAGTGAGACCTGGCCCAAAACCTCCAGGAGACACAAGGCCATAATGGACCCACATAGAGATGATTTTCACATAGAGAAACACTTGCTTCTAGCACGTTTTCACAGTATGCTCTGCACTTGTAAGCTTCCTCTCCTAATATTATATAAAAATAAAGTATGCAAATAAGAAACTTGGGAAGGAATTACCTATTGTTGACTTTTTTCATTTCATTTTTAAATTTTTTTCATAACTTAAAAATTTGAAATCATACAATTAAGAACAATATACTATGTTTGCTAAGGAGAAAATAAAATTTCTAGAATCTTGAAGTGATCAACTAGTAAGATATATTTTAATTTGATTCTAGAAATAAATGAAAATATATGTGTATACATATATGTTCACACATGAATATATAATTACAAAAATAAAATATGTACAAGTGTGTACATATAAATATAGCATTATAAAATGAAAATGGGTAGACATATATATGCATACATAAGTATAAAATTATAATACATTTTGTTTCTCAAATTCACTTTATATATATAAACTTAAAATTCTTGTTCATTTTATCTTCATATTCTTATAATGGACTGAGTTGTGTCACCCAAAATTCAGAATCCAAAAGCCCAATGTGATTATATTTTAAGATAGGGCCTTTAAATTGTAATTAAGGTTAAATTGGAACATAATAGTAGAACCGTTAGCCAATATCCATACAAGACAGAAAGAGTCACCAGGGATGTGTGAATAGAGAAAAGGCTCTAAGAGAAAATGATGGTAAGGGAATTACTTATATCCAAGGAGAGAGACCTTGGAAATTGAACCCTTGGACATCATCACCTTATCCAGTTTCCTGCAGAACTGTGAGATGTAAGTACCTGTTTAAGCCATTCAGCATGTGGTATTTCATGTCAGCTTGAGCAAACAAATACAAATGCACTTCTAAGCAAGAGAGTTATCACTTTAAGTGATACACTCTGCATTTTGAGGGTTTTTTAAAGGAGGAAATGGCAATATCCCATGGAAGCTTAACATGAAAAAACCTTGAATATCGTCAACTCCAAACATCTTGCTTCATATATGAGTCAACTATTTAAAGAGAAATTAAATGACACACTCAAGGTCACACAAATAATTACTGGCAAAGGCAAGACAAGCTCACATATGTACTGATTCAAATACAGCCCGGAATATGGTAAGGTGCCAACTGCTCCTGTGAATCTCTCATAACCATCCATGATGAGAGAAAAAGTGTTAACTGTTCCATAATTTCTTAAGTATTGGAGTGTTCTGAACATTCCTTGTCTTGAACTTTACAGTGCTATAGAGTTTAATAGTATCTGAAAGCCACATGATGCTGCTTCCTTTTTTAAATTATGTGATTTGATTCATACCTTTAAATAAGTTATGAGTGTTCTTACAATAGCCCAAGAAGCAGTGTCTTTTTGTCTGGATAAGTCATAATCTCACAGAACTGGTTTGACTTTAACCTGGCCTTTCCTAGTGGTGGTATTATTAAGGAGACTTTCTTGTCACTCAAAGTCAATCATTTATTCTGTATCATCTAGAGATAATATAGAAAATAATTAGTTCTTTTCAAATTTGTCTGTCTTTAAATATAAAATTATACATGTTAGATATGCCTATCAAAAATATGATGCTTCAATGCATGAAATTCACTATAACTTTTATAAATATTTTCTTTGAAAGCAGAACAGTCCATTAATCGAGAACCAATTGCAAAGAAACTGTCCACATTTATGGCATGAGTAAGGAAACATCTTTAGTATGTTCCAAGACATGAATATGAAAAATGATCAGTTTTATCCTTTTATCTTGCCTTGCTTTCTTACACTACTCATATCCGTGACTATAACCATTGGTCATTTGTTGCCTACAGTTACAAAGTGGAAATAAAGAGCACCAAGGAAAATGGAAAGAAAACAGTAAACATTGCCACTCTTTCATCAGCTCATGAAAGACTGCGAGTGTAAAGGAGTTATGCATGTGTCCACTAAAATAGATTTTTTTCAGTTCAAATGTAGCTTTTGTGGGACATCTGTAAAGGAGTAGTTATCTGATTCACAGCTCTTTTAAAAATAGACGAATTTCTAAGAAAGTGTTAATTGATCCATTTCATATACTCATGCATGAAGGTTGAGCATGCAGTACTGGAAATAAATCCACTTCTGGGCAGAAACATCCCTAAGTCTGCTTGGTTTATTTTATTGCACACAACCCATTGAGTGCTCTTGTAGAATCTATTATCTGTCATATTTTTATCCAAACCATTAACCACACTGGTAGATAACAACCACTTCCCATCAAACATTTGTAAAACTGATGAAATGCTGAAACTCAGTCCTATTCTCATACTACAGACATAAATTTATACATTATAACTTCTTTTTCCTTACTCATACCTTTATGAATCAATGCAGTATATCCACAGATCTTACTCCTGCTCAAGAAAGAAATTAGAAAATGTTAACACAAATTTCAGCAACTCTCTTTAAACAAAAAACATGCATGGGCATATATATCTTAAAAAGCTTAAGAAATCTTCAGGTTGCTACGGTTTGCGTGTAATTGTTCCCCAAGCATTCATGTGTTGGAAATGTTCTGCGCTGTGATGGTGCAGGTACTGAGAGAAACTTAAAAATTGCTATCGTCAAAATCATTTACTAAACCAGGTTGTCTACTTGTCCTGGACTTCTTCAACTTCTTGGTCTATCTCTTTAAAAAAAAAAAAAAAATATATATATATATATTTCATTGAACAATTTAAAACAACTTATATAAAACAACAGCAGCATGGAGTGGATTGGTACCTTCGAAATGAAGCCTAAACTGAGGCATATTTCTTTAATACAGTAATGTGGAGGGACAGAGATTCAGGTGTTTTCAAATTGAATTACTTGATCAAACAACTAATTAGTCTACATATATTATGTAACTAACTAAACATCAGTACATATTGGTATTTCACATAAAGTTTGCTCCTAAATTCAAATTTTTGCCCCATAATTATGCTGCATTGACATATTTTCAACTTTTGACCTCTCAGCTTTGTGTCTATAATGAACCCAGCAGGAAACATATTTTGATCATGCTGGTTAGTTGGGAAGAGTGTAATGAAAGTTTGATGTTCAAAAAAAAGGGTGTCAAGGGTTAGAAAGGCCAATCAGAGTTGGGCTGGTGAGAGAAAGTGTTACCACTCTTTGCCTAAAACACAAAGGAAAACGTTACTTGTGTGTAAAAGGAAGAAGTGTGGATGTCTGTGGTATTTGTGCAATCATGGGTAAGAATAAAAAATCAGGTTTGTAAGCCATCCACACCAGTAAACATTAATTGGTCACTTGACTGGATCAAGAGACTCCTGAAGAGGTTATTGGATCATGGGATTTCTATACTCACCAGTGTAATAATACACTGAAGGTCAGAGAAAAGTACTGGTAAGAATGGGACTCAGGTGGAGGAGGCGGGTCACTGGAAATGTGCTTTGGAGGCTGTGTCTGTCGCTGTTACTCTTCTGCTGCACTCTGAATCCCAGCTACCATTGAATGAGCAGTGTTTCTCTATCACACCTTTATGCAGTGATGGTCTTCTTCACCTCAGAACCATGAAAATGGAAGTAGCCAATCATGGACTGAAACCTTTGAAACGGTGAATCAGAAAACCCCTTTATACTTTAAATTGTATGTGTCAGGTACTTTGTCCCATCCTTCTAAGTATTTAAGAGTTATAAATCAAGCTACCAAATGGGGAACTAAAATATGTTCTGTGATCCTACCTTACTTGATACATCTTCATAGTGACTTGGAAAGCAGGATTCACATTTGAATATACCCAGATTCCACGGAGTTTCTCATTGACATACCACGGTGTGGAAGACCAGCCACTACTGCAGTCCTGAAGCTGCCTCACTTCACACTCCCAGCAGCTATTTTTCATGCTAAACATTTCCTCATACAAATGTGTGTATTACACAAGCATTCTTGGAAACGTTTAAATGTTTAAAATGCTCTGCTCATGATTATTTTTGAGAGATAGCCTTCTAAAATCCTATTTCGCTAAAAGTGTAGGAATAACCTGTGATCAGCTCTCTCTTTTCCACATCATAGTTTGAAATTTTAAATTTTAAATTGCATCTTTTTTGTTTGTTTGTTGTGTTTGACTTCGGTTGCTTTCATTAGGTCCTAGGATAAAATGGAAAATTCTAGTTGTGGCCAAGGCATTATTGTGTGGTCCAGCTCCCCTGCCTCTGAGAGTTTAAAGCTCGGCAGTTTCCCTGGCCCTGTGACATGCTTCCTACTAACTACATAGAACATTTTGGTGCTGGTGGTGGAGTTACTCAGCATTCATAGCTTTTCCTGCAAACCATGCAAAGAGGGATGAGCAAGAGTGAAACAATAGAAGAGAGATTGTCATAGTAGTGTCTATGTTTTTAGCCAGTCTGATTCCAGTTTTTTTAAAAAATGTGACTTTTCTATCTTCTTCCCCTTGTTTGTATATATTTTATTAAATGGAGATAGCGTTTCTCTTCCTAAAATGTAGATCTATTCAAGGGTTAAACTTTGCTGGCTACTCAGATACTGACATTTTTTTACTTATTTTTGTAATAGAAATCGTCTCATTTTAGAAGTTTGAAATATCCTATTCTGTGTATGTCAATTAGGGTCCTGCAAGAGAAGCAGAACCAGCAGGATGTGTGCAATAAGAGATTCAGCACAGGACTGGCTTACATCACTGTAGATCCTGTTTTTGACAAGGCAGGTCAGCTTTTCAGAAAGTATAAATCTGAAATTCTTGGGTAGGAATTGCCACTCTTGTCCGCAGGTTGGAATTATGTCCTCCTTGGGGATATCTCAGGCTCTACTTCTTAATTATCTCAACTGATTAGATCAAGCCCAACTAGGGATAAAGTAGAACCTTCTTCGCTTAATCTCCAATGTTGGTATATGTTAATTACATCTACAGTTATCTTCACGAAGACACCCACGTTATGTTGGGTGACTGAAGGCTACAGTCCAGCCAAGTTGTTGCCTAACACTATCATGCCATGTAAGAATCAAAATCTCAAACAAGGCTCAACCCTTGACCTTCCTGTTGTTTGACTGAGTTTCAGGTGGTAGCCTGTAAGAAGGAAAAGCGCAGTCCGTCTCTGTTCACTTTTCCCACCTTCATTTCCTCTACTGTTCAATTTCATCAGTCAAAATCTCTCTTTTAGATAATGAATACTTTGCAATATTGCTATGACTGTTTGGAAACTATGAACGACTTAACCTACCTATCATAGCCCAGTTGGGCTTCTATAACAAAATACTTCAGACTGGATCACCTTATAAACAGAGGAAATTATTGTTTCACAGTTATGGAAAGTGGAAATTAAATGATTAAGACACACCAGCAGGTTTAGTGTAAAGTAAGGGCCAATTTCTCCCTCTTCCAGTATTCTCTCAGGGCAAAGGTGGCAACATTTCTGATGCCAGTCATGAGGAAGCAGACTGTACTGTCTAATCACTTCTCAGCAGCCCATAATTCAATAATGCTATCACATCACGTCGACTAGTAGGTTTCAGTATATGAGTTTGCAGTAGGGAAACCAATGTTAGGACCATAATGCTTCCTCTTATATAAATGAAAAAATAAGAAACAAAAGTGGTAGGAAAGTGACTTATTAGTAATGTAATAGAATATGAAGATGCCTAGGGTCAGCTCCACTAGAATTTGTACTTGCAAGCTCCAGACACTGAATGATGAAAAGTATTAGATCAGTGACTTATTAAATACTATGAGAGGCACTGAAGCAGTAGTAGTGAATCTTTTTCATGATTACAATTATTTTCTAACTTTTTCACTGTTACATTAATTCCTTGATTTAAAATGATGCAGGGAGAACATTTGTAAGTCACATTCATTGCTAAGTCAGACAAAGAGAGTTTTATACACATCTAAAGCAAACATACGATGTAAAACTTAATAAAAGCAAAAATCATACACAAACACCCCAGGCTTTAATTGAGCACTGTACTACTGTAAAACTATTGCACTGTACAGTAAGAACACAGCAGCACACCTGTGACATTGTCCTGCAGACATGTGAGCTAGTTCTGCAATTTCGAGTGTTTGTAAAGCAAGGTCCGTTTTGTGTCTGTGGCATTTCACAACTCAAAGGTTCATAAGTTGAAGACTTAATTATATTTTCTGTGTGAAACTTAACCAATGTCAAGGTAACACAGTGAGAGTAATGGGGACATTTTGGAACACAAAACCCAAAGGACAGTCGGAGCTTATGATATGGCATCATTCAGCCCTTATGAAACAACTTGTTCCCACTAGTACAGAGGAGAATTTCTGAAGTGTTTCCAGTAGGGACAAAACCTACCAGGATTTCAATGTCAAAAATATAATTCTGCATGAATATGAATAGCAGATTGTGAGGATTTTGTAGTCTGAATAGCGATGAACTTGTTGAAGAATTTGGAATGAGAAATGATGATACTTTGGACAAGAGTAGTGGTGATGGAGACGGAAAACATAGACATATGAAATACTAAGATTAAACTGACAAGACTTGGTAACAGACTGGAGCTGGGAATCCATCAACTGAGCCAAATTGATTCCTACAAATCCATTTTGAGCAATGAAATGGTTAATTTTAAGTGTCAGTCTGATTGGGTTAAAAGTTACTCACTGGATTATGTGGATGATACAGCATTATGTGGAAGTCATTCTGCAAGGGGCTCCCAGTATGTCTCTGAGGAGCTTTCCAGGCAAGACTGTCACTGGTGTAAGGAAGATACACCTTCATTCAATGTGATTGGGCACCACTGGATTACCTGAGGGCCTAGATAGAGCAAAGAGGTAAGGAAAGGGTGAATTCTGTCCTTTTTTTCCCTCTCCGTTTCTTTCCTACCTGTCCCAAGCCCCTCCTTAGAGATCAGACACCATTCCTCTTCTGCCCCTAGATGTCAGAACTTCATCTTTCCTGGTCTTTGGATACTAAAAACTGCACAAGTGGTCCGCTTTGTTTTCAGTCCTGCTCAACTTTTTCGGCAGCTTTAGACTTCGACTGAGTCTCCACAACAGCTTTCCTGGGTCTTGAATTTTCGGTGAGTTATGAGGCTTCTCATTCACCATAATTCTGCAATGCTAATCCTTGAGTATGTCCTCTATCTGTATATCTGTGTATGTATTTCTCTGTCTAATTGATTCTATCTCTCCAGAAAACTTTGACCAGTAAAGGCAATTAGATAGACAATAGCACTGTTCAGTGTAAAAGAATATCTGGAGATCACCCAACAAGTTTTAGAAGTGAGAGAAAGGGACCTTAAGTTTTGGACTGTTAAGTATGAAGAGCCTTCTACACAGCCAAGGGATAGTCTTCTAAAACACGTTGACTGATCTCCAGGTGATTTTAGAAAATCCATTTGAGTTTTGTGAATAAGGAGCCAGGCAATCTTCAGTGACTTCTTTACCAGGAAGTCGTCAGATCTCCCATGCAGACCAAAGAAGAGGAATAGCGCCCTCCTGAGTAGAATTTGACAGATGGAGCAATAAGAAGATGGAAAAATAGAGATTTAAAGTGTTGGCTAGAAGGATATTGAAAGACTTCACTAAGAAATATAAATAGGAAAATTAAGAAGTGGACAAAAAAAGAGACTGGTGAATTGGGAATGAGATAGACACTACCAACAATTAAACCTAATGGGAACATAGTAAAAGAAGTAGATCACGTCTATTGAAGTAGAGGCGGTTGTAGGGGGAGCCTGGGAAAAGCCCAACAACCCACACAGGACTAGTCTCACAAGACCTTGTACTTATTCTCCCTGCTTCCCTCCTCTCTATTCTGCTTCTACTCCCTCCCGTGTGTGTATATGTGTCTGTATTTGTAATATAATGTGTATCTTTGTTACTTTCATACCAGCTCATGAAGGTAGACTGATATATTTCTTAAAATATTATACTTAGTTTTTACTTATATCTGGAAATTTATTCAGTGTCGAACAATGGATGTTTTATCTTTGATTAAATAATATGAACATTTTGAAATGCCTTTAAACTGTTTTAAAATTCGTGACTAAAAGCTTTGGTTATTTATCTTCTTGTCATGAGTATCTAACTGTCTGATGACTGGAAACACAAAATTTTCCATTTTAAAATTTCAAACAAATGGAACTTGTCTTTTTCTGCACAGACTAGAAGTAAACTCAGAAGTTAGAGTTTTTAGTGATTGTATTGATTTCATGAATGATGTCTGAGACAGATGTCTGAGACAGAAAGTTCTACCTTTTAATAAATAGTAAATGATGTCTGAGATTTTTATTATTATTATAAATAATAAATAATAAATGATGTCTGAGACAGAGTTCTACCTTTTAATAAAGAGCAGCAATGAGAACTTCAATCATAAAGTGAAAGTCTCTGCTGTAATTTTCATATACGCTGTTTTTTTTGTTTATATGACAAGAAGTATTTCCAACAATGTTCACAGGGATTTTTGTTTTTTGATGAGTTTCTTTTTCTTTTTAACTTAAAATTGTGTTGCCCAGGGAAGACAAACATTTTCTCAAAAAATGCTAACATTCAAATGTTAACTACATACTTTTAAAATTTCTGTCTACAATCATACTCACTCTGCCATGTCTTATTTTCATGCTTTTTAACTATCTAAAGAATACATTTTATTTAGTCCATATTCTGAATGGAGATATTATAGTTTAATAGTCATTAAAATTGATCTAATTTTGTAAAATAGGTAACCATGGAAGACTAAAGCAAATGAAACATTTCTTAGTTAATCACCTATTTAATGTGAGTAAAGGGAGTATTGTTATTTAAAAAAATCATATCTCTGTAGCATTGGGACTGTCTTGTTATATTAGATAGCTGTGCAGTGCACTCATGTGGGTCAATACATACGAAGAATGCATAATAACAAAATCATTCTATTCAAAGAGCAAAAAGAAAAACATCAGCGCAAATATAGAGTAGTTGATGCCATGGTTTATGCAGAAGTCTGCTATGCATAACAACAGAAACTGAAACATCTGCTGAGAACTGCTGTCATAGTACAGACAATAACCAAGATCATAAACCAAGTGGCTTTGTCTAAGGTAGATCTGCTGTTAGATTTTTCTCTCAGCTAGTAAAGGAATTATACTGGCAAATATTATCTGACCACTGGAATAGTCAATAAATACACTTGAACTTTTGTTTTCAATCCATGAGAGAAATATTCATTATTTATGAGGCTGGAGGAAGGCAACATGGTGCTATCACCTTAGTAGTTATTTTTGTATTCTTCAGTCTGTAGCATTTTTTCTTTTGAGTTTTGAAACTGGATTCATGCCTCTTTTGTATTCTTTGATACTGAGAGATCCTTACTATTCAGTAACACCTTTCTCCAAAAACAATTGAGGCCAAAGAAAGCAAAAGAAGATTAATACCTAAAAATCTTAAACTTTTAGTTAAAATGTAGATTAGAAGTTGCAGTTATCATATTAATTTTAATTTTGTTTTAAATTGCTATGCATTCCCCAACTCATCATTTAATTTAAAATACAAGACGTTTGTCCCTAGCTGCTTGTTCATTTCCATGAAAATGACAGCAGAGTCTGAGAACAAAGGTAGACGATGCACATGATGCACACGCTAGAAGTTCAGTTTCTTCCCTCTTTTTTTTTTTTTTTTTTTTTTGGGCCTAGATTTTTCTTCCAAAATTCTAATACCTCTCTGTCTTTGATGATTTTGTAAGAGAAAATGACAGATACCTTCTCTGCTGATATTTTTTGTGATTCCTTCTAGCCGTCCTGTGCTCTAATCTGTGTTTCCAATTGAGCAGAGCAACTCTGTAGTCTAATGCATTTGCTTCTGAGATTCCTACCTCCTGAAGTGAAGATCTTGGGCAGCAATTACTTCTGATAGAGATGTATTCTGTTACTATCTCCCATTCCCCGCCTTTGGAAAACAGGTCTAAAGATTCCAGATTCATTCACTGATGATAATCCTTTGGCCTTTTTTCATGAAATACATTAGAGAAATTTTTTTTTTAAAAGAAACCTCTGTGAAAACATCTGTTTTTGTATCATTATTAACTTGTTTTATCCAAAAGCTAGAAATTTTCTAAGCCTCTGTAATGAATAGGAACATGAATAAGGAAATCACGTTATTATACTATAATAAGAGCAGACTCTCAGAGTTCTGCATGGCACCCCTTTCTCTTTCTCTCTCCCTCTCAGTGTTGAATTCCTTTTAACCTTTAGAATTTAATTTGTGAAAGATTAGGGCTATGTCAAGCTTTGTAGGAAATGTACTTGCACAGTGTTTGCATGTTTTATATTTTGATAGTTGATTTTCTATTACACTCACTGGAAGGTGAAATAGAGGAAGGTAGTGTAAGAAGAATGAAATTATGTAAAAAAAAAATTCAAAAGGTCAAAACAGCAGCATGTATTTCATTATTTTACATAATACATGTTGGTCCTTAAATTTTTCACTTCTGCCTCTTTGACTTACATTTAAAACAAAGTAGTTATTTTTTAAACTAAACCCTGTTTTGCTTGTAACTTGAGTTATTTGCCAAACTTTTTTGTTTTCAAAATTTCAGATTCGGTTTTGGCAGAAATAGGTATAATTTTAACATAACCTTTGGGCAGGAAAACATGTCATATATATTCAGTGTTGCTCTGGACATACTTTTTGGCATACTGGATGCTAAGCAATGGATTCAGGGAAGAGTAACATGAATGTTCTTTCCCCAGTATTACAATCTGAAGTGTTATCAGTCTCTGATAATCAAAACTGTTTTTCCAGTTTTAATAACACTTAGGTATGCTATTCAATTTGGCTGTAAGAAAGTAAATGCAAGTATTATCTTTTTGTGATTAGTATGTATAATTTAGAATTAACTAAAAAAGCTTCAAACATCCCAAAATAAAAGAGTCAACTGAAAATGAGCAACTAGAATGAATAAATAATTCTTAGAAGAAGTCCACATGACTACTAAATATATAAGAAAAGTTTGATATTACTGGTCATTAGAGAAATGCAAATTAAAGCGACATTAAGAGTCCAGCAAAAAAGAATGGCTATCATCAAAAAATCAGATGATTAAAAATGTAGATAAGTTTGCAAGGGAAAAGGTCTCCTTTTATATTGTTGCTTAGAATGTAAATTAGTACATTATGAAAATAGGTGTGAAGATATCTCACAAAACTAAACCTAGAAATTCCATTCCACCCAAATATTCTCTGTCTAAGTTATCTTCCCTAAATAGGTAAAGACATCATTCCACAAGGCCATGTTTATAGCCACACAATTTATGATAGTTAAAACTTGGAAGCAGCCTATCTATTAATGTATGAATGAATAAAGGAAATGTGATATTTATACTCAATGGAGAATTCCTCTTTCATAAAAGGTGATAAGCTTGAGTTACTTTTAGGAAAATGGATACACTTGAGACCATAATATTCAGTGAAATAAATCACACACACAAGTTTAAATATTGCATAAATTCTCTCACATAAGAAACTCTAAGTATAAATAGTTTAAAATATTAAAGATAGATGATGGGAAACAGGGAGATGGATCATCCAAATTATACCTTTTACAACCATTCTTCATGTCTGTGACTCACTGAGACACAGGTCTCTCAATATCTGATTTCTGGTCCCTAAATAGGACCATGCCTTTGTTTAATTCTTTCCCCAGGACCTGATGGTCCTGATTCAATCAATGCCTTCCAAATAGTGCTCTGGGCTCAATTTAGTGTTTTGATCTGCAACTATCTTGTGACTGGGATCCCTCTCCCAAAAAGAAGAGAATTAAGACAGGGGAGTGCTGGACAGTACTGACTGGGCTGGCCACTGCTGCTGGATATGACTTGTTCCTTCCAGTGGTTATCTCAGTCCTCAATACTGTGTATCCCCTGGTACTGGAGGATGGTCACTGCTAGCATCAAGGGCTGGCTCTACTGTCTTTTACCCACCATATGCCTGTGCTGGAATTCATGCAATGGGCTTCTCCCTCAAGTTGCCTTTCCAAATTTGTTTTTTTCCTCCCTATTTCCAAATAGCTGTTCTTCCTGTGTATGTCTTTGAAGCATTCTACGAGCGCCACTGTCTCAGCCGTGACGGAGCTTCTCTTTCTTTCTAGTCTGAATACCTATGACAGAGGAAAAAGGTGAATTGTGTAAGGAATATGAAGTAATGGAACACAAACTATAAAAGCAAGGGGGAAGTGTTTTGACTTATAAATAGAAAAGCTTGCTCCTCAGTGCCAATTTACTTGGTTTACAGAGGAGAACGCTTTGCACCAAACCTTTACTTCATGTTCAAAGAAACACTGAGCGTTGTCAATGTGGATTAAAAGTGTTTGCCTTAAGAATTCCAAGTCTGAATTTACTTACTGAGTTATTCTTGCTATAAAAAAGTTTCTTATGAGAAGCTGATGTTATTAAAAATCGCCTTATCTGATTTTATGTCTAGATAAAATACCTGTGATATATCAATCTGTATCTGTCTTTATATCAGTATTGCTGTCTTTATCATCTACTTTTGTATATATATAGATAGTTATCTAGATCTATATCCATATCTATATCTGTGTGTATCTATAGAGTTTGACTATCCAGCACTTACCATTTTGCATGCAGAGAACATTTCCAAAAGTTATATTCTGATATTGGTGAAATAGGAAGACATATTTTAGAGTTGAAATCTACCCAAGAGTAGACTTCAAATTCTTTCCTGATTATAATTCAGTAGTTTTCAATCCTTTAATGTGATGTTTCTTGTAACTAACTTTTGATAAAATCATCTAAGTAGTTTAAATAAAAAATTGTTCTATAATTCCCAGTTTATATTCACCCTGAATTATCAGTATTTTTTTCAATAAAGCATCTGTTGCCTATAGTTATTTCTGTTGAAAAAAATATAATGAATTTTGTTATAAATTGGACAAAAGTTAAGGTAAAAATGAAACCAAAACATGAAGAAATGTGAGTGTGGGTGGGAATGTATGTGTGTGTGTATTTGTAAGTCAACTTAGTACAGAGTCTGGCCTACAACATATAGAATTTTTTAATAGTTAGTTAAAGACTTCATTAAGACTCTCTCATTGATTCAAAATAGATATTTTCTTGTAATCTTATACATTGAACTTTGTTTTTAGAGTTCTAATTAAATTAATAATAGCTACTTAGAACCAAAAACTGGATTTATTTAACTGATTCTAGGTGAAATAAAAATGTATACTCTGACAGAGGTAGAAACAAAATGAGCTGGTGTTCTAAATGCTCAGGAAATGGCCAAGAAAGATAGCTGTAGTCAGTACTATTTAGTATCTAATCCTCAGTTTTGGGTTTTAGCCTGCCTGTAATACACATGATACATAAGATTCTTTGCTTTCTGGAATAAAATTTGTATGAATGCTCTCATTGTATAAGCATCTCCCATTGTTTTTGGGAAACCAACAATGAGCCAACGGCAAACTGCTTTTTCATCCCAGAGACAATTTCCTATTTTATTTATTTCCTGCAAAATCGCCTTGCTTTCAGATATTTTGGGACATGTCACAATTCTAAATGACTGGGAAGTCATCAAAATAGATGCTAGGAATAAAGCACCAAGCCATGTAAAAACGCATCATTCCTAGAGAAGTCCGTACAACACAGCACAGGCGCTGTCTCAGGGCTGGCCAGGGTGTTCCTCCCAGGTGAAGCAAGAGGAACAGACTTTTTAGAAAGAACAAATGTTGTTCTCATTGATGTTTATAATAAATCATCATTCAAGCGATTCTGTCAATAACATGCTGCCCCCAATCGCCTCATGCCTGCAGCATTACACTCATGCTATTGCAACTAGATGAGCTATCAAAGCCTTCTGCAGTCAAAGAGAGTAGTTTAAAGTCGTACAATAACAGGCGATTTGCAAACAGCCCAAACCTTTAGCTTATTCCTCCTTTCCAAAAGTGTGCAGTGAATTTACATTAACACCTGCTCTTGGAGATGAAAGAATGGATTTTGCCCTTCAAGGAGAATCTCCTGTAAGAGTGACTCATTTCTCTAAATTGTAGGGTGCTATGCTGAACTAGAAGCAGCATGTTGTATGCAATGTATTTGATCAACTTTGAATTTTCAAAAATAAAATCAACAGTATGTAATTTAACACACAGAACTCATAAGTTATGTCTCTGTATATTTGCTGCATAATTAAGTTTACATCTACTCAGTGAGCAAGTAATTTTTATTGTCCAAGGATAAGTTGTATCTGTAGAATTTTTGCTACATACTCATTCAGATTACTGGGACATCTAAGATTTTCATGCTGTTAAATTCAATTTATTGTAGAACATAAGGGCAATTAAGGAATAAGAGAATTTTGAATATTTTTCCCATGGTGAAGTGACAGATACTGTCTCTAACAATTCACTATTACTTTGTACTTTGCTTTGAGGTTAGTTACCATCTAGACACTTAATTGAGTTTTGGACTGAATACAAAACTTAAAAAATTTAAAAATTCTAAAAGATAGAAGAAAGTCACATATTACAAAGTCCAGAGAAATTAATTGCAGTTCTGAAATGCCTATCTTCCACATATATTGGATACACATTTCCCTTTCATTTTCTTGAACACTAAGTTTGTATTCTTATTTGATAGCAAATTACCAGAAGTTCCATAGTTTAAAACAAGATATGCTTATTATTAAAAACATTTCTGTAGATCAAACATCTGATCATCCTTTGTTTTATTCTCTGAGTCAGGATTATTCAGGGTTGAAATTGAGCTGCTGGACAGGGTTACTGAAACATTTAACTGAACAAACCTCCTAAGTCATATAGATCACTATCTCACAGAATAGAGGAATGGAATCATGGACAAAGGAGGAATTTGGGGAGTGTTTATTGGAAAAAAGAAGAGGACGAAAGAGAAGGAGAAGGATGAGGAGGGGGAGGAGGAGAAGAAGGAGGAAGAGGGGACGGGGAAGAAGAAGAAGGAGAAGAAGAGGAAGAAGATGAAGAGGAAGAAGAAGAGGAAGAAGAAGAAGAGGAAGAAGAAGAGGAAGAGGAAGAAGAGGAAGAGGAAGAAGAAGAGGAAGAGGAAGAAGAGGAAGAAGAGGAAGAAAAAGAAGAGGAAGAGGAAGAGGAAGAAGAAGAAGAAGAAGAAGAAGAAGAAGAAGAAGAAGAAGAAGAAGAAGAAGAAGAAGAAGAAGAAGAAATTCCTGGGTTCCAAGAGCGGACTCTGAAAGTGGAGTTTTCTGAGGTGCTCTCTTTGTTTTGGTCTTGTATAGAAAAGTAGAACACAAGAGCTTGTTTTGAATTGGTGTTTCTGTGGGTTTAAAGTCTAAAAGAATTAGTTACTTAGTTGACTGAGTTTAAAGAAAACTGCCCACTCTGAATTTTTTAGTTCCTCAAAGTCCAATCCACAGGTGGGATGGAGCTATTAACTAAGAGCATATTTTGCCTAACAAGCATCTTTTTGGGAGGAAAGAGTCATATCTGCCTGTTTTTATCCTTTTTTACTGCATTTGCTTCTATATTTCTAACATTAACTAGCTGCATGACTTGAAATAGCACTTAAATAATTGTATATATCATTTTCTTTGAGTCAGGCCTGCTCTCCCTTAAACCTCAACCCTTCTGACTACGTATCCATCAGCTAACTAACTAAAGTGTCTTACACATTTTTCTTCTTCACTATGATCTCATGTGAAGGTTTGATTGAGTAATTATCCATTTCTGAGCTCAAGTGCTTGCTGGCAGAATTTCAACTCCTCAATGCTGTTGAATTGGGTGCTTAAATTTCTAACACTGGAGGAAGCCACACTCAGTCCTTTCTCATGTGGACCTCTCAGCAGGAAAACTTTGTGAAAGCTGACAAAGGAGAAAGTGTGTTAGGAATACAAATGTTATAATATTCTCTAACCTAGTAAACGAATTAATGCCCAATCACAATTACTATATTTTATAGCTGAAGCAAGTCATAGATGTTGTCCAAACCCAAAGAAAGACATGAGTACCAGGAGGAAGATGAAAATGAGGTAAAATTTTAGTGTACCTGTAATAGCTCTAAAACCTCCTGGCATAAAGCAGATTTACTATTTGCCACATTTGCTGTCCTACAGCATATTGTCTTTTCCACAAATATTCCCACTGCCTACTCTGTGGAATCATCCAATGTCAACTCCAAAAGTACAGAGCTGTAGGTCATGTTTTACGATTTTACTAAGGGGTCTCTTGACCATCAGGCTAAAAACATTTTGGTATTGTGCCACATTCTTTGTGCCCTAATTTCTTTTAAGTATTTTTCTTTTTTCTAGTCACAGGTCAGAACTGCATCATTGTCAGAAGCTCTCTATGATTACTATTGCCATTTTGCCTTATCTATCACAAAGATTCACCTGTTCTGTCTCTCAAATTTCTTGCATGTCTTTGCAACTACATTTTAGAAAACTAGAACTAACATAGATGTATAATTCTAAAACAGTCTTATGAAAATGATTAAGAATATGGTAGAGTGATGATCAGCAGTGTGAAAAGTTACAAAAGGAAGAAAATATTTGCTATTGACTCTTATTTTATTTCATTTTCTTTAATAACTTTTTATATATGCATCCATTTCATTTGGAGGAAACACAACTTTCAGGTTCACTTAATAATATGCCACCTTTCACTTAGTTGTCAGACTACTGAGTAAGGAGAAATTGAAAGAGAGAAAGAGGTAAACAAATTCTCTTGTTTCAATTTTAGATGCTGGACTATCCATAAAACAGCCAGCCATACAATATAGTATTTCTACACAGATGTATGCAAAGTGTGAATTTCACAGTTGTTGTAAGTATGTATTTGTTATATTATCAATACATCCAGTTATCCCTAACATCTATAGTAATAAACCCATGAAGTCTCTTAAACCATCTACAGAATTCAAATTTATTTCCATGTCATTCTTCTAAACATATATTTTTTCATTGTTAACATTTTAATTTTTTGAATGGGCACACCGATGGGGTGAAAGTCACAGTCACCTGTGAACAGGAATTGACTGGCTTAGAGAAGAGATCCCATGATAAAAAACCTTGGGTGACTTTATAGATTAGTTGTTCCTCAATTTGAAATCTGAGTACTTGTTCATCAGAATTTAGTTCCTCTCTGCACAAACAGGATTCATAATGCTGATGGATAGCCTGGATGATTAAATGCCAGAACTAGTAGCTGGTCAAGTACCTATTTATGGAGAATCTGAATGGGTGTCCACTCTGGTGCATGTGTGTCCAACATTCACAGTATGTGCACACAGAGTTCCCACATGGAACATTCAAAACATTTCTAAATATCTACCTATCTTTCTACTTAGTTCTCCTTTCCTAACACCATGAACTTATTTTGCATTTAAAATATAATTTTTGTTGTTTAATTCCATTGCAACTATCACCCAATGTATTGTGTTTTAATTTTTCTTTTGATACCTGTTCATATAGGAAAAAAATAAATCTGACATGTATATTACTTGTCACCACAGGTATATACAGGAAAAGTAGTATACAGGGTTATTACAGATTGTTAACTGAAGAAAGGTAGGAAAAGGGAACATGCAGGGACATTTTGCTTTCTGTATGTTTGACTTCATTGAACAAAAGACTTAGGCATACTTGCAAAACTTAATATTGTTTAAACATGAAAGTTAGAATGATAGTGTTTATACACTGTTTTTCCATATGAATCTTAGGGTCCATAATATTGTGTCTATGTGTATTACATATGTGTATTTAAACATACATGACTGCATTCTCTAAGTACCACTCCCATGTGTCTTTTTGCACTCAAGTTTGTTTCAGTCAGAGTAATGGTATGCAGGGGAAGAGTTGGAGTGGATCAGAAATATATGATGAAGCATCTGAGTCTGTCACTCAGCACTGCTCACTGCAATCAACTCAGGGCTTTAAATGCAAGTTTTCTGAATCTACTATCAAATGCAGCTCTCTCTAATTAAGGCTACACTGTGGAAATAAGGTAGTGATAACAAAGAAGGGAGGCAAGGACTTTCTATTAAAGGAAGACAGTTGAGAATCTATTAAGTACATAATAACATTTTCCTAAGAATGTGATGATACACATTGTTATAGCCACAGCTAAGAGGAAAACATATAATCCACAGGGGAAAATGTAAGAATTTGACAGGAAATGCTTGCTGTTTTTTGATAAAATATGACTGATAGTTCTGAGAGCAACATGAAGAACCTGAAGGTATACATGCTGGCAAATAAAGAGAAGGAAAGTTAGATTTAAAAAGCAAGGGAACAAATGGTATTGTTGATTTGGAATTCAAGGCTGATTACAAAGACATGATTTTAAAGATCAGACAATAAGTTGAAAAACTAAACATTGCTCCTTTTGGAATGAACCCAAGTGGGAAAAAAAGTGAGATGTGCTAAAATAAACCTGGAGGAATGTAAAGTAGTTAAATAATATGAAAAAATAATGTATTCTAATTATTCAGTTAAGAACACAGTAAAAAGTATATAATATAATAAATTCTTATTTTTCTCTCTATTTTATAAATCTTGGTGACAGCAAAACAATCAATGCATACCTTTGTTGTTAAGTCACATTTTCTCCTGTTTAAATTTTAAAATAAACTTTAAAAATGTACCTTACTCAAGCTTTTGCTGAGACTACCCACAGAGATTTCCTCAGTGCTGAATGGCCTTCAAAAAGGGCCAAGGAAATCCATTTTGCCATAACTTAAGAAGTTGATCAAAGGTATCCAGATGCTCCCTTAACCTTTTGTCACCTTTGCACAGTTCAGTATCTGAATTAGAGTATTTTGCTTTGGGATCTCAGATTCCGGTAGTGAATATGGCAAAATCATAATAACAATAATAATAATTGTGGGTAGCAAAAACAGGAAAGAGATGTCTGGCTTCTTTTTGTCTGTTTGATTAGAGTTGTGTGTTTGTATGTGTGTTACATGTATTAATCAATCAATAAAACAAATTTTTAAAAAGTCCTAACATTAACCTGTGTTCTTACAGTGTGTTACTGTGATGCTGCTTGTGGTGTATCAGTCTCACAATACTTTCATAAAACAACCCTTAGCTGAAGAATGCAAAAGTGAAGAAATTTAGAAGCATATGTTTGGGCTCATGTCATGAGATTTTGATGATCACTTGTGGTAAGGTTTCTTCCAAGTTGGCCATTAAAACATTTACATTATTCTTAAATGTGGAAGGCAAAGGAAAATAAATGATATTTTTTCTGAGTCTTTAAGGTAAAGAATCAAGACATTGAAAGCTGAAAAATATACTAATAGGAGTGACTAACAGAAAATGGTGGATTTTACTATGTAGTTTTATCCCTATAGGGTTATTGAGAGGACCTTAGATAATAATTCAATTGAGAATTATGCCTGAGAAATATTTTAACAAGGAAACTAAGCTTCTGGATATACAAATGGTAGAACATAGTACTAGTATTTAAGTAAAAAAAATCACTTTCTCAAGTTTCTGACCTCATGTGAGCAATTATCAAAAGTGAAAAAAAATTGAAAAGCATCCTGGGAAAGAAATGAAAGATAGATAGATTGATAGATAGATAGATAGATGCAAATTGAGTACAAGAATGAGATGATCATTTTTCACCAAAGCTGAAAAAGTTAAGCATTAATGTTTATCTGAAAATACTAAAGCATTTTCATCAAGAATTTTTAATTCTTCTAGGGTTTAAATCCTTTATTCTCCTTCTGAGAAGCCAATTGTTCTTTCCCTAAGGGACATTTGAAAATATGGGTGAAGAAAACCTTGTCTCTAGGGTTTCTTGTAGAAATTACCCCAAGTGTGTGCAACCCGAAATGTGAAGCTGGATTTTTCAAGGAATGAAACAGCTACTGTAATCCCTTCAAAGCTGGATAGTAGTGAACAGATGCCACAACAATGGATATTAACTGTTCCAATCAAAGGTTGCTTCACAGGACTTCTAAACAGTGTTTGTCTTGTCTTGCCAATGTCTGAGCAGTACACCTGCTGATCATATTAGTCTTTCAAGGAAAGTAAGTGGAGCAAATACAGATAGTGTGCTATTAGATCCTTTCCTCCTTCAAAAAATCACCTGGAAGAGGCAAAATGCAATTAAGAAAATAATTCATGCATCTCAGCACATGTCCTTCCCACTTTAGTATTCTAACAGATGGAAATTCTGCCAGCGCAGAGACCAGACATGGTTTCCTTGAAACTGAATCTGTGCTACATTAAGAAGAAGAATTCAGAAAGCATACATGTTGTGATAACTCTGAAAGCCACTTATAGTGAGAAAATAACTTTTCTTTCCCCCTCTCTTACAAAGTTTTTATTCTGGTGTGCAGTGTTGACACTAATATTTTTAAACCCACTTTTAGGGGTTAAAATTGATAGTTTATTTCTTTCTAGACGGTACTCTAGTGTAACTGCAAACTGTTCCTCGGGTACAGCTCCTACTTTGTTGGATGGTGGCTGAAATGCTTTCCCCAGGATTGTCTAGAATCAAATCTCTCTTTAGAGTCAGTTCAGATGTCAACCTTCATATAAATGTGTCCTTGTTTCCCCAACACGCAGTGTTTTCCCTTCTTTTTCCAACACCCAGTTTGATGGTCTGTTAGATGTTCAAGATTTTGTTTTTATATGTGCTATCTCCATCCACCTCTCTTCTTAACTGTGGGATCCTCATGACACAGAATCTTCGCTAAAAGTTTTATTTCCTGTTTGTTATAGTAAAATACCATAACAAAATAGAAATTCAGTAGAACATATCCACTGCAGTAATTATAAGTGATCCTCACCATTCCATCATACATACCTCAAAGTCTCATAGCACAAATAAATATGCATGATCATCTCAAAAGGAAGAACTTGGTTCTGTTTTATGCACAAGAGTAAAGCAACACAAAGAGATTAAAGAATGTTCTAAAGCTCACACTTAATGACTGTGACAGTGTTTAAAGTTAGATAATCTGCATCCAGCATTTATGTTCTTATATTCCAGCCTGTCTTGTATCTTAGTTTGAAAAAATTAATCTTATTTATGTCACTATTTAAATTCAGTGTTACCTGTTAAATTCTTCTTCCTTTTACAGGGATATTTTCTTGAATGTGACAAAGTGCTTTTTATGTTCCACTCTGTCTTTCTATAGTTTGGTTATGATATAGATTACTTTGGATTTATTCTAATTAATGTGATTTTTTGGAGCTTCTTGTGTCTGTATAATCCCTCATTTACTTATTCCCTCTGATTTTGGAAGTCTTGGCAAACTATTTCTTCAAATATCATTTTTTAAATAGTCTTCTGGGCCAGGGATATAGCTCAGCAGCACAGCACCTAAAGCACCTACCCGGCAAGCACGAGATAGTAAGTTCAATTCCTAGCACCAAAATAAATAAATAAATAAATAAATAAAATTTTAAAATAAATTATTTTTCTCCTCCTCTTCCTTCTCCTCCTCCTCTCTCTCTCTCTCTCTCTCTATATATATATATATATATATATATATTCATTTAATTCTTTTTTCATTGCATTTTTTAGACTTGATTTAAAATTTCTTGTACTCAAGCTTGCCAATTAGTATTATTTTTTGCCTATTGTCTTAGTTACTTTTCTCTCATTGCTGAGTATGCGACACTCAAAATGAAGGACAGAAAGGTTTATTTAACTCAAAGATTGTGGAAGTTTCAGTCTATAATCAGCTGGCTCCAAGGGAGGGTGGAATGGTGAGGGGCAACAGTTCAAAATGTAGAATACAACAAAAGCAACCAGCACAAAATGAGGTGAGGGCAAGCCTCTTTTTCTCCCTTACATCATAAACAGGTTAAAAACTCCTAAGGCAGAAGTGGCACTCATACTGTCTCCACTCCCTCCTCTTACAAATGATGAGAATGATTACACAGTGAGGACCCTGGCCCCCTGCTGATTTGTTTCACTAAACTTCTAAATTTGTCAAGTTGGCACACTGTACCAACCATTACAGTCCACCCCTTGTCAATTTGGCAACCAGACATACTTCTTTAAACAGGTTTCAAGATACAAAGGCATGCTAATACATATCATCTCACAATCTGAATATTAAAACACAGCTGTAACAATCAGTAAGAACCAACATTAAGTTTGTCACCATTATATTGCTTAAGAAACATAACATTCTTCCCCTGGCCCTCAAAGATTCATATACATCCCTTGTGCAAAAGAGATTTAGTCCATTTGAATGTATTGCCAAAGTCCTAACATTTTCAGCATTGCTGAAAAGTCCAAGTTTTAAGTCTCCTCTGAGATGTAAGTCAAACTCTTAGCTGTGAGTCCCTGTACAAATGACAAATTAACAGCTTTTAACATTCAATGGCACAAGATAAACATTTTCATTCCAAAAGTTACAAACAGGAGAATGCAAAGGATTGGGACCAAAACAAGTCCAAAATCCAGCAGGGCAAACATTAAGTCCTGTAGTTCTATGTGCACTATTTGAGGCAATCTGTGGCAAAACATGAGCTCCAAACACCTTGATTGGTTCCATACCCATGGCAGTTTTGGTGGTTATACCATCTATGGCTTCTTTCTTGGGCTGGCTTTGCTCTTCCTTGAAGGTTTCCTTAGATAATCCACATTCCTGAGTTTTCCAAACTTCTGATGTCTCCACTGCTTCCTCAGCTTCACACTCACAGCTTCACACACTGCACTGTTAAGGGCACACTGTCTGTCCTTCCAGGTCTTCTGAAATTGGTATGCAAGCCTTCTTAACCCCATAACTCCTGCATTCTGCAGGTACCTAAAAACAGCACCATTGTGAATGATGCTGATGTCTGCTGCCAGATGGTGCCATAGCCAGGCTTTCCTCTCTCATGGCCATAGAAGTTCAGTGAACTGATTGCTGGATACTCTGATTCCAGTTCTGAGGGACATATTTTCTATGTTTCTGCCATTCCGGAATATGATAACCTGTGACATTTCCCTTTTCCTTCTATGTTTGCAGTTTTGAGGTTAAGGGTAAAGAACTGCTACTTATTGTGATGCCCTTGAACTACCCTTTTGTATTCTCCTTTTCCTTCTTAGAAATACAGATCCTCTCAGCTCTATCTTTGTAGTCCACAGCTTTACTGGAACTTCCTTTCTGGCCAAACTCACATTTTAAATCATAATGCTGGGATATTTGCTCTTGATTTGCAACAAAACTAAAAACTTTCAACAATAGCTATGCCCCAGACCAAGTGTTCAACTGTATAGAAATTTCTTCTGTTGGATTAATTGTCTATCATACATAATTCACATGCAGTTCAACAACTAATACAATCTTATTCCCAGAAGAAACCTCTCAAACCTCTCTTTACCAGCAAGATTTCTATAAATCTTCTGGTTTCCTGAGCTATAACCAGAATCTCTCATACAGAACAGTCTAAGGCATTCCAGCATTATTCTTTCAGGCAGCGTGTCCAAACCTTTCCAACCTCTCTGCACTAATTGCCAAGAATTCTTGAACTGCATGTTCAGGTATAGCCACAGCAATGACTCCAGTTCTCTGGTATCAAATTCTGTCTTAGTTACTTTTCTCTCATTACTGAGACAAAATACCCAATACCCAAAATTAAGGAAGGAAAGGTTCCACAGTTTGTGGAGGTCCATAAAGAGCCAGCTCCATGACAGGGTGGCATGGCACAAGGGTAATAGTTCAAGGAGGCAGAAGACAGAAAAAGCAACAAGAACAAAAGAGGTTGACAGCAAGCATCTTTTCCTCCCTTATATTAGAAGCAGGCCACCAGTGCTTAGAGTAGGTAGAGCACTCACACCATCTCCAAGCCCTCCCCTTGCACAAGAGGAAGATGTTTACAAAGTGAGGACCTTTTCCTCCTGTTGAGTCACTTCATTAAATTTCTAAACTTCTCAGGTTGACACAGTGTGTCAACCATTACACCTATCAAATACACTGTTGGGAACTGGGCCACACCCAGTGAACTCTGGGCAGTAAGCAGGGTCCAGAATCCAACCCAGGGCCATGACCACATGCTGCAGTGGCATCCCAGCACAAGGGAGTGGACTCCAAACTCTGCTCCAAGGAGTAAGACCACATCCTGCATCTGGGACTAACCTAACAGGATTGAAGGACCAAACACTAACTCAAAAGGGAAAAATGTCAAAACATAAAAGCAAAATGCAATCTCAAACATCTAGTCCATCAGGAGCAAGTACAGGAGACACTGAAATAGAGGACTCCAAAAGTAACACATAGGAAATCTCTGAAAAGATAGCAAGTGAAATTAAAAAAACAACTCCATAACGTTATGGAGGAAATCAAGTTAGAAGTACTCTCCTATGTAAAGATAGAAATAACAACCTTAGTAAAGGAGTTGTTGAATGCAGCTAAAGAAGAAATACAGAAACAAGTACAGGAGCATGGGAAACTGATTGAAATCTTGACTGAACAATATAGAAAACAAGCAGAACTCATGAAAAAAACTCAAAGAGACATCCAAGAAACAAAAAATTCTATCAAAAGCATGCAAAACCACTTAAATGAAGCTGAAGATAGGATTTCGGATCTTGAGGACAGGATTGCAATTAGCAATCAGGAAAGTGATCAGGAATTAGTGATCAGGAAATTAGTGATCAGGATAGTGAAATGACAATCCAGAAGCATCAAGATTATGTCAAGAGCAATAATATAAGATAAATGGGCATTAGTGAAGATGCAGGAGTCAATGCAAATGACATATGTAAAATATTCACAGAAGTAATAGCAGAAAATTTCCCAAACATGGGGAAAAAATCTGATAGGCAGATAAGTGAAGCATATAGAACACCAAACAGTCGCAATCAACATAAATCCACACACAGACACATAATAATTAAGATCTCAGACATACAGCATAAAAACAGAATGCTAAAAGCTGTCAGAGAAAAGACACAACTCACCTATCAAGGAAAGCCCATTAGAATCACAGCAGACTTTTCAGCACAAACCCTCAAGGCAAGACGAGGTTGGAGTGAGGTATTTTAAGCCCTGAAAGAAAACAACTTCCAACCCAGACTGATGTACCCAGCAAAACTTTCATTCAAATTTAATGGAGAAACAAGATACTTGCATGACAAAGAACAACTGACGTAATTCACGTCCACCAAACCCAGCTTAGAAAGAGTACTGAAAGACATACTAGACAGAGATAAAAGCAACCACAGTCCCCTGAACAACAACAGAAAGAAACCATCAGGTAGGACAAGCAATTAAATAAAGGGAAAAGCAGAAAGCAAACAACTGAAACATAACATGGCAGAGTCAAGCCAGTACATATCAGTGATATCCATAAATGTAAATGGCCTCAATTCACCTATCAAAAGAAATAGATTGACAGAATGGATCAAGAAACATGATCCTACCATATGCTGTATACAAGAAACACATCTGACTCAAAAGGAAACTCATAGATTAACTCATAGAAAACAGTATTCCATGCAACAGGAATCCAGAAAAAAACAGGGGTAACTATTCTATTTGCAGACATTGTGAACTTTAAATCTAAAGTGATTAAAATGATTAAAAGAGATGAATAAGGTCACTATATACTTGTTAGTGGAAAAATTCAAGAGGAAGAACTAACAATTATAAATATATATGTACCAAAAACAGGAGCACCCAACTATATGAGACAGATACTAATGGACATAAAAAACCAAATGCACAAGAACACAATTATAACAGGAGATCTTAACACCCCATTGTCACAAAGAGCTAGATCAACTAAACAAAATGTCAGCAAAGAAATAATAGAACTGAAGCATACCTGCAAGCAATTGAACTTAGTAGATACTTACAGAGTGTTCCGCCCAACCACATCAGAATACACATTCTTCTCAGCTGCATATGTGACATTCTCCAAAATAGACCAGATATTATTCCCATAAAACATTCTTAACTAAATGCAAAGGTATTGATATTATCCCATGTGTAATATCTGACCAGAGCATACTAAAATTGGAAATTAATGGCAAAAGAAATTGCAAAACCTTCATAAACACATGGGAATTAAATAACAACCTTTTGAACAACCAGTGGGCTACAGATGAAATTAAAAAGAAATAAAGCAATACCTACAATTAAATGAAAATGTGAAAACAACATATTGTAATTTGTGGGATGTAAGCGGTCTTAAGAGGGAAATATATAGCAATGAATTGTCATAACAAGAAAACAGAATGAGCACAAATAAACAACCTAATGCTCCATCTCAAGCTTCTAGGAAAAGAAGAGCAAGCTAAACCCAAAGCTCATAAAAGAGAGGAAATTGTAAAAAGTAGAGCAGAAATCAATGTAACTGAAATTAAAAAAAAATGCAAAGAATTAATGAATTGAAAAGCTAGTTTTCTGAGAGAATAATCAAACTTGACAAACCCCTAGCTAACCTTATCAATAGAAAGAAAGAAAAAAACCCAAATTCATGCAATAAGAACTGAAAAGGGAGAAATTACTACAGATCCCATGGAAATTCAAAAGATCATGAATACCTACTTTGAAAATCTCTACTCACTTAGAGTGGAAAACGCAGAGGAAATGGACAGATTCCTAGAAGCATATGAACTACCAAAGCTCAACCAAGAAGATATACTGATTTTGAACAACCCAATATCAAATATTGGAATTGAAAACATAATTTAAAACTTACCAAGAAAGAAAAGCCCAGGTCCTGATGTATTCACAGCTGAATTCTACAAGAAATTTAGAGAAGATTTGATGCCAATACTCCTTAAACCCTTCAATGAAATTGAAAAGAAAGCAATCCTCCCTAAATCATTCCTGGAGGAAAGTATAACTCTCATACCAAAACCAGAGAAAGACCCAATCAAAAAGGAGAACTATAGGCCAATCTCACTAATGAATATTGATGCAAAGATTCTCAACAAAATACTGGCAAATAGACTACAGAAAATCATCAAGAAGATTATACATCATGACCAAGTGGGGTTCATTCCAGGAATGTAGGGATAGTTTAACATACACAAATCAATAAATGTAATATACCACATCAACAGAGACAAAAACAAAAACCACATGGTCATCTCAATAGATGCAGAAAAAACTTTCGACAAAGTTCAACACATGTTCATGATAAAAAACCCATCAGAAACTCAGAATACAAGGCATCTACCTCAACCTTATAAAGGCCATCTATGACAAACCAACAGCCAACATTTTACTAAATGGACAAAAACTGAAAGCTTTCACTTTAAAATCAGGAACAAGATAAGGATGTCCATTTCAATATAGTTCTGGAAACGCTAGCCAGGGCAATCAGGCAAGAGAGAGAAATAAAAGGAGTAAAGATAGGAAAGGAAGAAGTTAAATTATCACTATTTGCAGATGATATGATACTCTATATAGAAGACCCAGAAAACTCAATTAAAAGACTATTAAATGTAATAAATAGTTCAACAGTGTAGCTGGATACAAAGTCAATGCTCAAGAATCAATAGCATTCCTGTACACAAACAAAAAGTTCACCAAGAGAGAAATTATGGATATATTGCCCTTTACAATAACATCTAAAAAAATGAAATACTTAAGAAATCAACCTAACTAAAAATGTAAAAAACCTGTATGCTGAGAATTATACTATGCTAAAAAAGGAGATTGAAGAAGATATTAGGAAATGGAAGGACATTCCTTGCTCTTGGCCAGGAAGAACCAACATTGTGAAAATGGCCATCCTCCCCAAACTGTTGTACAGATTTAATGCAATCCCAATCAAAATACCATTGTCATACCTCACAGATCTGGAGAAAAGACTTCTAAAATTCATTTGGAAACAGAAGAAACCTAGAATAGCAAAGGTAATTCTGGTTAACAAAGGCAAGACAGGAGGCATCTCAGTTCCTGATTTGAAACAGTACTATAAAGCCACAGTGATAAAATCAGCTTGGTACTGGCAAAGAAATAGACCTGAGGATCAATGGAACAGATTAGAAGATGCAAGCACAATTACAAAGACACTCAGCCACCTGATATTTGACAAAGGGGTTAAATATGTCCACTGGAAGAAGGATAGCCTCTTTAATAAATGGTGTTGGAAAAACTGGTTCTCCACATGCCAAAGACTGAAACTAGATCCATGCTTATCACCATGCACAAAACTAAAGTCTAAATGGATCAGGGACCTAAATATCAAAACAGAAACACTGAATCTACTGGAAAACAAGGTAGCTAGAAGTCTTGGAGACATAGTGGTAAGCAGAGAATTCATGAACAAAATGCAAACTGCACAGGGAATGCTTCAAAGAATCAACAATTGGGATCTCATATTATAAAAAAGTTCCTGCACTTCAAGAGTAATCTTCAACCAAGTGAAAAGAAAATCCACAGAGTGGGAAAGAATTTTAGCCAGCAACTCCTCAGACAAAGGACTTATATCTAGAACATATAAAAAATTGAAAAACATCAAGCCCCCAAATTCAAAGACCCTCTTCAAAAATGGGCATCTGAGATGAACACACAGTTCTCTGATGAAGATATACAAATGGCAAATAAATACATGAAGAAATGTTCACCATTACTGGTCATTCGAGAAATGCAAATTAAAACAGCATTGAGATTCCACCTTACTCCGGAAAGAATAGCTGCCATCAAGAAATCAACTGATAAGAAATGTTGGCAAGACTGCAGGGGAAAAAGGAACACTGCTCCACTGTTGGTGGGAATGTAGACTGGTGCACCCACTATGGAAATCCATATGGAGAATTCTCAGAAGACTAGGATTGGAAGTTCCATTTAACCCAGCTATTCCCCTCATGGGTATTTTCCCCAAAGAACTGAAAAGGTCATATCACAGTGACACATATGCACCCATGTTCATACCAGGACAATTTGTAATAGCTAAATCTTGGAAACAACCAAGATGCCCATCAACTGCAGAGTGAATGAAAAAGATGTGGTATTTTTATATAATGAAATACTACTCAGCTATAAAAAAGGATGATCTGAGGCCTTCATAGGTAAATGGAGACAACTTGAGACTCTTCTCATTAGTGAAATAAATAAGAAACAGATCTATAAATATCACATTGTGTCTCTAGTGTAAAAATTAATAAGAACTGTAAAAGTAACAAAACCCCAAATGAGTAATTGCTATTGTAAAGCAGACAGGAAAAGAAAGTGCTTTAAGGGATATAACTGCATGTATGTTTGAGTGTGTACAATAGATGACCATACTGTTTAATCTTTGTTGGATCATTGAGCAGAACTGTTTGCAGTCTCTCTGTTTGAATGCCTGCTATGTATCCTTTAATTTTATAACATGAACAATTATATCCAAGATGACAGTTTTAATTTATCAACTAGTGATTTCTTAGTGCTTTCAATTTTTTTTCTTGTTTTTCCTTTTTTCCTTTGAAATTCTGTATTGTTGCTAACCTTTTTTCTGTTTTGTTTCTTTTTTCTCTTTAAATAAAAAAAATGTACTGTTGGATCCCTTGAATGAATTTTTTAAATTCAATGGTTACAGTTTTCAGTGTTAGAATTTTTATTTCTGTGTAATATTTCATAGTTCCTTTGTTTTTGTTGATATACTCATATTTTTCTGATCTCATTTATTGATCTATGTGTTTATTCTGTTGAGTATATCTTTCATATTTATTTTAAAAGTGCATAGTGAAATTATCTACATTCATTCTTCAAGTTTTATTTTGGTTCTCTCAGTGTGCCACATTCCTTCCTCCCTGTTTTCTCTGTGTCTCTTATAGTCCTTTTTTCTGTTTGTAATTCATTCTAAGTTTGTATGTATTGGCTTCATCGAGGTGAAGATTCATCAGTCTACCCAGTTAGAAACTCACTCCAGCCTTGTCTGATCTCTTGTTCCCTCTCCCACCTGACTCTAAGCCACAGCTCTAAGTTCATGCAAATTCACAAGTTCCGTTTCTGAGTGTTTTTTCTCCATCATAAATGAATTACATAGAAGAATTGCTTGGACTATGAGATAAATTATTTCCATGATATAAGATGCTTGTGATCTGATGGATATTTATATATAAATAACCAATATTCAAATTTGATTCTGAAATCATCCTTACACTCTTCAATGAGCATAGGATCTACAGATTTGGTACATTGCAACCTAAAAATTACTGGTAACAAATATGCTTCTTCTCCTAGATTTTTGTCTGGTTACCCAGTGGAACTATGCTCTAGCCTTTGGCCTTAAAGCTATTTTAAATGACATGTCTGCTACTTAGAAATTATTTTAGACAACTGAAATAGATCACTGTGTCCCATTTCTTGAGGGTTTCTCTATGGTGAAATAAATGTTATTAAAACACATACTCTCCTGACAAATTAGTTGAATGCTTATCTTCTGCAAGCAAACAAAAAGTTAATCTAATTGAAGAGGTACTTGAAGTGATGCAAATAATAGAATTTCATAAAAATAAGGTACTTCTAAAGTGATACTATCCCTTTTTCCTGTCAATGAACCACACAGTTTTCAATTTTTTTATCACAGAAAGG
Source organism: Hydrochoerus hydrochaeris (assembly GCA_004027455.1). Lineage (NCBI taxonomy): Eukaryota > Metazoa > Chordata > Mammalia > Rodentia > Hydrochaeridae > Hydrochoerus > Hydrochoerus hydrochaeris. The sequence goes on from PVLA01008679.1 coordinate 60,715, forward strand.
CTAAACATAATTCCTAATTCTTTTGAGAGCTCACTTGTTCAAAACAGCAAAGAAAAACACCTACCCAGAGGTCCACCCAAGTATCATTAAGCCTGGATCCTCCAGATTCTCTTAATCTTTCTGAGTTCTATATAGTGGGAGCCATAAGACCACCAGTGGCTGCTGACAGATACCAATGAGACTGTAAGTAAAGGTAATCTATAAAGAATGAATCACTACACAAATATGGACCAAATTTCTTATAATGGCATTCCTTCCAACACTTTCACTTATAGGTAGGTCTAAAAGGTGAGCAGCTATCACTGCAATGGTTTGTGCCTTAATCTTGAGTAACAAGACCAGTGTTCTTACTATAGAAAAGTTTGACCAATGCCAACTAGAACCAAGCCCAACACTTTCATGGAAAAAATATCTATCATAGCAATATGATATACACACTCCTGCATTTTCATTGTTTTGTTCATTTTTGCCCACAGGAAAATACATTGCACATACAATGGAAGACAAATGCTGAATTTGTCATTAGTAACTTTTCTGAAAATGCTTACCTATTTCCACTAATTAGACAGCTCATGAAATGCACATCTTCTCTGTGCAAGGACCTGTAAACAAGACAGGAGGGAACAAAAGCCTTCAGCTCAGTGTCTATTTATGATATGCACCAGTAGGAATCCTGGTAGGGCAATGACAGAAAGTGTCAGTGAAAAGAAATCCTTTTCTACACCAGGATGCTTAACCTAGCCACTATGATTTCAGTGGCAGAAAGTTCCAAATTTCCACATCTTCAAGATCAAAAAAAAAAAATGTAAATATCACAAAATAATGCTCACCTAACATTTACAATTGTTCCACAAAACATAAAATTTTTCCATTGACTCTTTCATTCAAAAATTAATCACTGCAGTATGTATTATAGACCAATTTGAAATAGGCTCAAACTCGCTGCAATTTCCTTCCTCAATGTCCTGAATAGTAAAATTACAGGCTACTGCACCCTGCCACCATTTTTTAAAAAAAGATTGTAATTTAATTCCTTATATAAGAAGAATTAGTATTGAAATAATGCATAGGAATCTCTGCTTTTCAAACTGTAAATTTCTATATAAGTATAAAGCATTGCTGAATAAATAATTGAGTTACCCAAAGGTTTTCACTTAGAATTGGTTATAATCAGATTAACAAAAAATATGTTTGTCAAGGGAAATGAAACCAGACATTTTTATAACAGCACTTATTAAAACACTTGATGTTCCTTTGTTTAGCCTTAGATCTTTGTTAAGATTGCAACACCTTTGAAAATTATCCAAAATACTCAAATTTTGAAGCAGGGAGACTGGCTAAATTGATAAGCCTGGTCAGATTAATTACTTTGAAAATAAATCCAGAAATCAATCATTTTGCTAAAAATAAATCAACTCTATTTAGAAAAGTTTTATTGGCAGTCTAAGCTCAAACCACTTTAGTTCTAAAGATGTTTACTAACAAATTACTTTCTTACCTAACTTTCAGCTTTTAAAAATGAAAGGACTCTATTATGCTGCCATTGGCTCCGATTTAGTGATCTGTGTTTTCTAGTATAAGTAATCAACAGCTCTTTTTGGCTGGTTTGCTTGCCTTTCAGAGTGAATTTAAATTCAAACTATGTCTCTCTTTCTTATTATTCTATACTTGTTCTTAGAAATCAGCCACAGCAGCACTTGTTACCCAGACGCATGGAGAATGCGTGCTGAGTGATCACGGGCTTCCTACACACTACTGAGATTCCAGCTTTTCTTCTGCTATGGGGAAACTTAAAGATGATTACATTTTAAATGACATTCCTAGATTTTTTTTCAAGGACTGTTGATGTACCTCTAGCAAATGTTAAAGTGGCATTCAAGTCTATTAATGGAACAGGCGTCTTCAATGTCTGAAGTAGGGATGGGCACATGGATAAAAGTATTTTAAATGCAGTTTGGGATAAGGATAACCACTCCCCAAATTATCTATGAGGGCAGGAAGCTCAGGCATAGAAATATAGGTTAAAAACAAGTGAATATTTTGTGAAAATAATGACAGTCCCGAGCATAAACCCTCCACAGTCCACTATGTTTCATTCTTTAATTAACACAGTACTGCTTCATAAAACATCTTCAAGTTCTTGTCTTAGGCTAAAAATCCTTAATGAAACAACCAAACAGATCTATTATCATATACAGCCAATAGAATCTGTTATCTATAAAATACCCTGAGATTCTAGGAGGCCAAACACAGTAAACATATACGTGACACTGGACAATCAATCCAGAGAATGTTAGTCTAGTTTGGTGACAGTAACCAGAGAAGTGATTTAGGGCTAAGGAGAAAGAGAATTGAATAATGAACAATATGATAATTATATGATGAACTAAAGAGAGAAAAGAAGATAAAGAGTTTCTTGTAGACAAAAAGGAAATACTTCTCTTCAACTCAATGATTTAAACTTAGAAAGATGCTTAAGAATTTTCCAAGGTTTTGTTCTCGGTTCTTATTGCTAATTTTGCTTACAAATCTAATGCTTGGCAGGTAAACAGAGATGGACGAGGAAGATGGCCTACAAGCAAAGGCAAATGAAGAGAGTAATATTTGGCAACTTTGTATAACAACAAAAAGATGGAAGTAAATTCAACCAACAAGCAGGGGCAAGAAAGATGGAATAAAAGAACAAGATGAGATATGTGAATGTATCAGTTCTTAAGATTGATGTAATTATATCATAAATACAAAAAATGTTTAAAATCAGCCTCCAAAATTTCAGGCTAAGACAAATGAGTAGATAAATGGTTCATGGCTCAGCTGCAAGTTGGGTAACTTAAATTACATATGATAAATAGAAGTTTGTTCTCAGCGGCCATTAAATTCAGTAACTTTTTTGAAAATCACTTTGTCTTCATTACTTGTAAAGGGAAGTAGTTATGTTAACATTTGCAACACTGTATAGCATCATACTTTCATCAAAATTCTTATGAATTTCCTTGTAATTGTTCTTTGTATCTTCACACAAGGGTATGGGGTACACTTGTTGCATCAAATTTAATGTGTCTCTAAGTTCCTTTGCTTCTTAGAAAGTGAACTACAAAACAACCCACTCTTGTGTTTTACTAATGACAATATAATGCTTGCAATTACCTGTCAAACACATATGATATAGATTCAATAAATGACTGTAAAAAATAACACTGGCTTCAATGTATTCTCTAATGATAACATTTTATTGCCTGAATATATTTTTGGTGGTTGTTATTTTGCAGAAGTCAGTCACCTTCAGAAGCCCTCTGCTCAAACAGACAGTGGGATGTAGGAGAAAACAAGAGTGATTGAGAAATGAACGCTAGAGCCTGAGGTTAATTTTGACATTACTCTATGGTATAGTGGTATTTCAAATAAAAACTTGCTGAGTTTATGTTTACTAAGCCTAATTCTGGAGTTGTTTTTTATGATCAATTCCTTAAGAAGAGAAAAAATTTCTTTATAGAGTTTTAATGCAGATTGACACATGGAGCACAGAAATAGGTGTTCACAGAATTTTCATCCTTCATGAGCTTAAAAATTAAAAGAGCATCTCCAGTAGCAAAAAAAAAAATGTAAATTTGTCACAGGCACAATAGCGTTATTTACAAATCATACTGGTTTCTAAGCAAGAACATCTGCACAAACAAGTTTGTAAAAGGTAATTTCAAGGCTACACGAAACAGAAAGTGTGTTGATTGGATTTTAAAATAGACATGCTAAACAGGAACACCTACAAAGTGAGATTTTGTTATTTTAAAGAGGAAAAAATAGAAAAATCCAAGAAGCAAACAATTAAAAAACAACAGCAAGAGCAAATTGATGACAACAACAAAAACATTAGCAATATAGGATTTCAAAAATAGGCGACAGGAATTTAACCATAGGTGCTATGTTGCTTATTATTATCCTCAAAGTAACTGCTCAGGCTACCAGATACAGGCATATAAGATTGATCAAACAATAAAATTCCCTTTGAGCAGTTTATTTCCCTTTTACTCTATCTACTTCGTTTCTGGATCTTACTTACTTTTGTTTTTTTGCACTAGCAAGATAATTAAGTGTTTACACATTCAAGCCTAATTTATTTCACTTATGAGTATGGTTTCTAGGTGCATTCATTTGCCTACAAAAGCCTTGAGCTTATCATTCTTTATGGCTAAGTAGTATTCTATTGTATAAAAACAACACAACTTTTTTATACATTCCTGAGTTGGTGGATTTTCTACATGATGAAGACTTAAACTAGATCCATACTTATCACCATGCACTAAACTAAGGTCAAAATGAATCAAAGACCTAATTATTAAGACAGAAACACTAAATATATTGGAACACAAAGTAGGTAGAAATCTTGGAGACATAGGGGTAGGCCAAGAGTTCATGAACAAATACCAAACTGTGTGGAAAGTATTTCAAAGAACCAACAATTGGGATCTCATCTTATTAAAAGATTTTTTTTCACATTGAAAGAAATTACCAATAGAGTGAAAAGATAATCCACAGACTAGGAAATGATTTTTGACAACTGTCCCTCAGATAAGAGATTTCTATCTAGAATGTATAAAGAATTGAAAAAAAAATCAGGCCCCCCCAAATTTAAAGACCCAATCCAAAAAAGGGCATCTTAAATGAGATTGAGGGTATAACTTAACAAATTTATTTAATGGAGATTTATAGAAAAGAAAAAAATGTTTTTTTCTCATGTTTTCTCTAATTTTGACCTTAATAATTATCTCACAAGTAAAGAAATAAAATGAAATATGAAAAATTCTAGTTCAATGTAGACACTTGTTTGAGAATTCACTATATATTTATCATTACATTAAGGAAGGAGATACTTTATGTTTTATATTTTTCCTTCAAGAAATTACAATCATCCAAAAAGACCTAAGAATACCTAATGTTATTTGGAGATGGGAAATCATGGACCTTCTAAGTACATAAAATAAGAATGTCTAAATTATTCCATTACAGTATGGACCTATTCTATATTTAAGCTCTGAAATTTAAAGAGACAAGCCAAGAGCCAAAATGCATACAAAATAGAACAGTTTGTAGCAGGAGGATGTATGTATAGAAGAGATAAAACAGTTAAAAAGTCTTTGGGAAACTGTCTGATTGGGCTATTCTGCTTTGTAACCTATTGTTTTGGATGGTACAGAGGTCTCAGATCAAAGATAAAGACTGAAAAATGTAGAAATCTTAAGCTTTAATCCAAGCAACATATATATTTAATAGTAAAACAGGGGAAAAAAGCCCATGAATGCAACTGAGGGTGGCCAGAGAAGTAGGAAGACTATCAGAAGTAAATGGTGTCCAAAAAAGTAAGAGTAGAATAAAATTCAAAAAGATGGGGTGTCTTAGGGTCATAGGGTACCCAAAGACCAAGTATGTCAGGGTAGAAGACTGTAGTTCAGTTCAGTGTGTCAGAGGTCAGTGCTGGCCTCAAGAGAAGACTCTCAATGGAAGCCTGACAGAGATCAATGGATTACAGGGCATTAAAGGGTGAATGGAAGGAGAGAAATTGGAGATTTAAGTTTGAAAGATAGTAGGATAGGTCAGCGCACGTGAAGAAAGATGAGGGTCTGGGCATGTTGAGACATCACGTGGAATAACCAGACAGAAAAACAATATGACACAGAAGAGGAAGTGTGGTCAATGAGCTGGTTCCTGACAGAGGCTGAAGGGAACAGTTGACAGTGTCTGTTTAGAAGCATCAACAGTGGGATGACAAGAGGGACAAATCCTTGACTTTAACAGATGAATTCAAAATACATATTTTGAGAACAGGAAAAATATTTTCCAAAACTTTAAATTTAGTACATACAAACAAAATATGCACACGGCAGATAAACTGTCTTTCTAATAGGCTACAAAATGTGTAATTTCATCTTTTTTTTTCCTGTACATTTAACTATTTCCTTAAGTCTGTAAATTGTAAATTTTCTTTTGAGATGTAGTTTTGTTTTTATCTAATCTTTGAAATGTTTTTTTTTTCCCCATCTGATAGCTTGTAGCTTTCTTACTTGTTCCCAGACTCAACCATTCAACTAAAAAACTGCACAGTGGCGCTGTCATAGTAAAAAGTAAGGTCTCACTTTTATATTTGACCATTTTAGTACAAACAGTGGAAGCATGCTACCTCTTTCAGAATGTCTGCTTCATGGGAGAGTTCCCAATCTGCCAGCATATTTTTTGTTCACCTCTTTGTAATTTTCAATGCTAGCAACTTCTATGATGGGAAATAGTCAAATGATTACTCATTATTAATATTAAAAACAAATTCAACAAGAATTTTAAATACATTTATATTTAATAATGCAATAATACAGCATGACAGGATCATTGCAGATTAAAGAAAATCAGTATTTGCAAATTAATTCTCATCATTATGTACTAATTAAGATATTAAAATAAATGCATTCATTTCTAATAAGTAAATAAGCCAATTCAATATAATAATCACTATAGACAGAATAAACAACAATGACAGTAAAAAGCTAGGTGAGCATATCTTTCAGTGTGACTCTTATTCTTTTCTGTAGTTAAACAGTATAGTCCAAGGAAAATTTCAAGGTAGCAGAGACATCCTCATTAATAATATGTTCCTTGCATCTCAATTTTTTTTTCTGATAGCATAACTACTAGTTCAACAGACAATGTTTTAGTCATGCTGAACCAATAAGTAGTAAAGAATATCTATTATAAAACATTAAAAACCCCTCCCAAATGCTATTGAGAAATATCAAGTCTTCCTTTTCAGATTTGCCTTGACTTTCTTCAGGATAATTGGATAGTATGAAAACCAACCAACAAACAAAAAATAAAACATACTTCAATAATATTAATGAGTACATTATCAATTTTTCCTAAGTACATGACCTTGAATAAATAATTTAAACTGTATGGATCTAAATTCAAAATGGTACAGTGATGAGTTAAATAAAATGGTCCCAAGACACTGCCTCACTGAAATTAAATGAACTTTTAGTGTGGAAAAAATATTTTTAAATTTTGTAAAAAGTGATTTTTCTCAAAATTTAGATCAACAGTGTCACTGCTAAAAGAGAATGCCATGCACTGTATCCACTGCTGCCTGTTCTTAGCTATTTTTCTCCAATTTCTAATAGATATGGACTTTATACAAATCTTTGGTTTTGGTATTGATTTTTCTGGAGTCATCAATATCTTAAGTGCTGGAACAAGTCAGCTTAATGATATCATCTGCTTTAGCTAAAATACACCTGCACAGAATGAGGAGATTTCCATCATTACCAGAGCTGTGTTGCACATGCCCTGGTCTGCCATATTGGAGACATATGGCAGAATTGAGACTGGAAAATTAGGATACGATTACTTAAATATGTGGTCTGCAATTCTAAAGAAAACAGTAACTTAATCAACTAAGTAAATTTGTAGGAAAGGTAACTTTATTTTCAATTAGCTATAATACACTGAATAAACATTGTTTTCTTTCCATCCAAAATTTCACTGAATATTCCTAAGACTAAAAAAACAAAATTATAGCAGCATTGAACGCAAGAAAATTAGAGAATGGTAAGAAAGAAATTAATTGATTTATGATGCACAGAATAGAAGTCATTTTTACAAAGAAACCAGGAAGATACGTGTATGGGACATTTTCAGGTTTATTTCAGGTTGTTTACTTTCCATGGTGGTCTCCTGCAATCTGTAAAAATCAGTTTTAAAGTAAAGTTAAATACCTACCTGGCAGAGGCTCCAAATGTTGTATTTGGAATAAAAATAATGGACTTGCTTGCTCTTGTTTTGAGTTTTCACTATGGACTCAATATGGCTGACACAGTATTTTCAAGAGAGAAAAACATTTCATCCTTAGGTAAATCTTGTTAAATTTGGCATTTGTGGTAATTATCCATCAGTGGATGATGGATTATTGATCATGGCATGTAGAATCACAACTTTGATTAGAAGACTTTCCAGTTATATCCTGAAAGCTTTTTCTATCCTCCTCTGTCAAATTTGCATATTGAATGCCTAACTCTCATTGAGATGAAAATTGGACGTGGGGTCCTTGGGAGGCATTTAGATGATGACTACAAAGCCCACATACATGAGATTAGAGTCCTTATAAAACATGCCTAGAGAAGTCTTTTGCTCTTTCCACCCTGTGAGATGACAGGAAAATGGTCATAGCTACTGCAAACCAAGAAATGGACCTTCATCAGAAACCAAATCTATAGGCACTTTTATCTTAGATCTCCTGATTCTTAATTATTTATAAATTTTCAGTTTATGATATTTATTATTTGAGCTTAAGAAAGAAAAATAACATTCTGAGAAAATTCTTATTTATACAGAGATTCAGTAAGTTCTCCCATAGAAGACACTGAATTTTAAAATAAGGAGTAAAAGCAAAGGAAAAAGCAAAACCTGTCTATATTAGCTAATTAAACTAATTCACTGGTGTTTGAATGAGATGAAGTGTTAATTATGACTACCCAGTTATTTTAGAAAACAAGAAATAAAAAGAAAACAGCTAAAACAAGAAAAAGTAGAAATAATATAACAAAGAGAATAAATACTGAAACAATTCTAATGAGCACCTCTAGAGGTATTTAAGATAGCATTACTTTTATTCAACAAATACTATCTAATAGAAAACAGTAAGGGAATTAGATGACATGAAATATTTTCAGATAATACATAAAAATTTTTTGAAATAGAAATGAAATGGCTGACATATAAACCAAATTGAATACAACATTTATAATCTGAAAGATAAAGGAATTAAGTAAAAAATAAAGTCAAAGTAAATAAAATAAAAATAAAATTCCTAAGTAACAAAAAATAAAATAAGAAAAAGCATACACACACAAATATGTAAAAACTCTTAAGTGTCATCATGACGATCAGAAAGAAAATATATCTTGATATATCCTGATGATGTTTGAGACCTTCAAATATAATGAAAAAACCTAAAAATCTTCCAGAGAACGAGTATTTTGTAGACACCGTTTTTTAATTGGTTATTATGATTCATAGATGATAACAAAGCCAAGAAAATTCTTAATGTTCTGAGTGAGAAGTTTTATTTCCAAAAGTGTCAGGCACACCCTATAGCTGTCCCTAGGTTCATGAGATCCACATAATGGTCACACAAATCTAAGATTGGGACAGATTCACGTGGCATGCTTAAAGTTAGGGCTGCCTGTCACTTCCAGACTGGGATAAGGGCAAGACATCTGCTCTCTTCAGTTGCTTCCTAAGGAAATAAACATTGAATCCAGAAGTATAGATGAGTGGTCTCTCAGAACAAACTTTGCTTAATGGTAGAAAGAAGACAAGAGGAAGTCCTATTGTCTAAGAACCAGTTTTGAGACACAAATGGATTCACCCCCAAAGCAAGTGTTTGTGTACACTTGTTGCATTTAGATTCGCTTTCCTCTCTACTTGTCTCATTCTTCCTGCCTGGAATTCTTGCTTTAAGCTCTGCTTTCTGGGAAACCTGGCAGAAAACACAAATCTATTTATAAATGCAATGTCAGATAATCTTATAAAAGAAAGCATCTAGCACTTTAAAGTTTGTACATTTTTAAAAAGAATTATCTTGAGAAAAAACTATACCAAAATAACAATACAACAACAAAGAACAGGAGGAAACAGGACCCAAAATATGAGAAGCAGTTGAAATAATTATAAAAGAAAGGAAAAGAAATACCAGTGAGTTAACTGTATTATGTACATGGAATATATTCTATAACAAATCAGAGAAATTTGTGACAGATATCTTCAAAAGGAAATTGTTTAATTATGTAAACAGTATAACAATCTGAAAGGTTCTAGTAAAGAAAAGAAAATTTAAAGATTAACAAAAATCTGTATCTGGTCCTAAAATTTTGCACCATAAAAAGGGAAGATTTTCTACAATTGATAAGTTTTAAAAGAATAAATAATTTATACACATATCCAAACATCACATGGAACTCCATAAAGATATTTTATGCTTTCTTATACCAATTAAAATAAATTTAAGAAGAATGTTAATAAACTGGAATTTAAACTTTTTTTTTCAATTATAGCACAATTTTAGAGTTTTAAGATATTTACATCATTTGTGTCCAAGTCCTGTGTGAGGAAGTATTATGATCATTTTCATAGTTTGTTTAAAAATTATTTAAAAATTAGAAAGAGCTTATGTCAATGTGTCAAAGCCATTTGTGAAAAACTATTGCCAACATTTTATTAAATGGGGAAAAACTGAAAACCTTTTCTCTAAAATCAGAAACTAGAAAAGGATGTTTACTGTCACCATTCCTGTCAATATAGTCTTCAAAATATTAACCAGAACAATCAGGCAAGAGAAATGAAAGAAAACATGCACACAAAAGGAAGTCAAGGTATGATTATCAGTAGATGACATGATCTTTCACTAAAAGACCCAAAAAAGTTCATCAAGAGACTCATAGAGTAATTTTAGCAATGTACAAGGATACAAAATCAAAACAAAAATCAGGGGGGCTGGGGATTTAGCTCAGTGGCATAAGTGCAAGCAAATGGTCGTGAGATCAATCCCCAACACACACACACACACACACACAAATCAGTAACATTCCTCTACACAAATAACTAACTGAAAAAATTTGGAAATTTGGGAAGATAATACCATTCACTACAGTACTGAGATAATTAAATACTTAGAGATAGTATGCCCAAGGAAGTGACAAGCCTCCACAATGAAAAAGATATCACTTTGAAAAGGGAGATGAAAGAGGACATCAGAAAATGGAAAGATGTTTCATCTTTCTAGATAGACAGAACCAATATATTAGACATTTCACAGGTAGGAGTAACCCAAGAGTTGCTAAGAGCAGGCAGGGATGGGAGGGGTAAAGGCAAAACAAAACAAAACAAAACATTAAGATGTTTTATGTACAAGTACCAATTCCCCATGATAAATGTAATCATTATGTACTGCAAAAATGTACTGACAAAAAAATTTTAAAAGAGAAACAAATTAAAACAAATTAAATCTGAAGTGAAGGGCTAGGATAAATATTTAAATTTTAAATTTTAGGTAGATTTAAATTTTGTTATTGTTCTCAGAATGTATGAAGTTTTACATTATATGTACAATAACATATCTAATCAACGTTACTTTTAATAATGTTAATGAAGAGAAAATCAATTTACAAGCCAAAGAGAAGGAGACTTGGGATAGCGATGACTGAATAATCTGGTTACTGAGAAACTAGGACGTTTGGGAATAGCAGCTCCGGGACATGGGCTGTGCTGCGAGCTGCTGAGGGTAGGTGTGAGGAGCGCTGAACAAAAAGGGACCGTGAATGACATATTGTTTGTTAGTAGCATTTGACAAAAGACAAGGTTTTCTAGGGTGGCATTCTGTGGGTAGGATGGGAAAGTGAGATTATTGTGAACTCCGAGTTTGCAGGATCATTGTGGTGGAAGCTTAAGGAAGCAAAGAAGTGAGGGATGTCCATTGAAAAGTGATTTCATGTGATTGCATTGAACGTTTTAGTCCGAAGATGTTTGGGAGTCAAATGATAGGATGGTAAAACATCTTAAAAAGAAAAGTTAGACTGAAAATATACTTTTTGTAGGAATTTGTTGTGATAGTAAGGACTAGAAATATAAACGGATCTAGTGAAACAAGAGAATATATACCATTTACTAAATCAGAGCAAGAGACAGGTATCATGAAATGGGCTTGTCCCAACTGCTCAGGAGGATGAGGAGGGAGGGTCATTGAGAACAGGTGCTTTAAAATGAGCCGGGCAACAGGATTAGAGGTCCCATTCAACCCCGCTATTCCCCTTCTGGGTATTTTTCCCAGAAGAATTAGAAACATCACACTACAGCGATGTATGTGCACCCATGTTTATAGCAGCACAATTTGTAATAGTTAAACCTTGCAAACAAAGCAAATGCCTATCAACTGAGGAATAGATAAAGGAGATGCGGTATTTTTATACAATTGACTACTACTCAGCTATAAAGAAGGATAAACTCCAGGCTTTTATAGGTAAATGGATGCAACTTGAGACCATACTCATAAGTGAAATTAGACTCATATATGTAAATATCATATTATCTCCCTTGTGTAAGAGATTGAAATAGTAAATAAGATCCAAAAGGTACACTAGCCATTGTGAAAGGGAGTGAAACTGTTTAAAAGGAACGAACAAGTGTGATGGGAAAAAAGAGAAAAGGAGGAAGGGAGTAAAATAAATATATATACACACAAGATAGCTAAGATAATTGTACTACTGATTCTATTAATTCAGGAAAGAAACTGTGATTACTTACATTGCTTGATCTGTTTTGCATGCCTGTATCTTGTAATCTGAGCAACTATTTTGAAGATGACAATATGAAATATAATGACTTCTGTTAATCTTCCAGCGGCTTGTTTTGAAATACTGTATAATTTCTATTGCTTTGTTTTTGTTTTTTAATTTTCATTTAATCTCTTAAAATAAAAAATAAAATAAAATGACCTGGACAATATAGTGGAGACTCTGTCTAAATTAATTCATTAATTCATTAAATAATTTATTCCAGGGCAAGAATGTTTCCTGATAGTGATTCTGCTGAGAAAGTCATCATGAGAGAAAATAATTGCAACCTAGTGGAAATTGTCTTTACATTCAAAAATAAAGGATTTAAAATTGGGTGTCTTAGATTCTCCTACCAAGATGTTGAAAGTTCCAGAAGTTTGAGTACATGAAATGTGAAATTTCTTGACACATACGTATGGTGTACTTTATATAGTAAGTATGTAGTATTCACTTACATATAAAAAGACTTTCAAATATTAATTTGCCATATGTATGAAATATCATAGGTATTCATGTAAGTTTTCTAGCATTCTTTTAAAGGAAAATATCTATTATCATGTCTAAGTTTCAAATTATAGTAAAAAGAAAAAAATAAAAAATTTACATGAAAGAATAAACATTTTGCTTCACATCAGTTACTTATCCATTTATTAACTGTTATTTCTCCAATTGTCTTTCTTTCAATGTACAGGAGTAATCAAAATTACATTTTCAATTTTACTATGAAATTAGTAAATTTTAGTTTATATCATGGTGACTTTTCTGTAATCATAACTGTTTTTCAATGAAATTGGAATATGTTTTGATACTTTTTTCTAGAAAGGTTTAAAAACAATTAAAAAATCAGGATTTCGTGAACTCAAAAATAATTCCATATGAATCCTCCAACATATGATCCTTATTCTTACATGTTTTATCACACCTTTTAAAGCCATTTTTCAATCATGCACATGTTGATCATTAAGGTGTATATAACATTCTAATAATCATCTATAGAATTTTTCAAATCAAAGAAATAGCATATTATAAGTAAAAGTTTTATTGCAAATAACTACATGTACTTATATGAAAGTTGAAAGTAGTTTCTATTCAAGATTGTAATTGACTTTTACCTTTTAAATCACTATTGAGAAATGGAGTGGAAGATTAGAAATTATCTTATATATTTATACTGTGTAAGCAATAAACAATTCATATCATTCAGAGAAAATTACATCTGTCTTCTTAATAGCAGGCTAGGTTCATGAATAATTCAGATGATGGACTTGGTGCTGTCACTTAATGGCCATAGCCTAAACTGGGGGCTTTCCCATACAGCCAAAGGGAATTGGAAGGGCTTATACTTCATTCTTATATTCAATAAAGATACTGCTATTAATAAGTAAGCACGTGGTCCTAAACTTTTTCCTCTTCCTTAAGTCTTACATTATTACATAAACTCAATGTTCCTTCATTTATTTGTTAAATTATGAAAATTTTAGTCTCAGGGACAGTTTTTCAAATGTTACCAGTGATTGAAAAACAAGTGGTCACAATACAAGTCGATCTGAAATCTTCAGTCTGGCTTTTGCAGTTCTGAATGCTTTAGTTATGAAACCATTCGTGTGTATGTGCTTTTATAATCCATTATGATGCCATATTCCATGTAACCCAAGTAAAGATTGTTTCCTTTATAATGCCTTAAAATATGACTACTTTTTTTTATTTCCACAGAAATCCAATTTGAAATTAGGCTGAAAAGAAAATGAGTGAGAAAACAGAAAAAAAAAAAACAAGAAAAAAGACTCCATTCACTAATGGTAGCTAGTTACATCTTTGTTGATATTAACATTGTGCACCGTATCTTTCTCCATTTATGAAAGTATTTAATATAGAAGAGACTGGAGACAGAGTTTTGGGCAGATGATCTCAACACTGCCATCAAGTGCATGAGCTGTACACACTACTGCAGGGAGAAGCTTTGGTATCTGGCACTTTATCCATCAGGCATTTTAAACATGGTAATTTTGATTACGCTGTTTACCATGTTTAATCTAGTAACAAGTACTGTCATACGGAAAGTGTAGTGGGACTACCATAGGATTGTGAAAGAACTGTTATTTAATGTGCCTGCCATTGTGGAGAGGGTGTTAAGGTGAATGACTTCTTTCTCATTAAATTTCCTTAGGAAATAATCATCTGTGGTGTCCTTTTATTCACTAATGCGCTTAAAAGGGGAATTCAAAGACAAAGTTAATAGCGAAACCATCTGGTACAGGGTAGATTAATTCCCAGGCAGGGTTTTAAATTCCCATGTGCCTAAATGCTTGAAACAATGTGGTGTATTGGTCTCAACCCTTTAATTTTTATTTTTCCTTCTTTCTTGTATTTTTATAAAATTCTAAGGAGAAGAATAAGAAGTCAAGTAGCTTAAAAGAAAGACAGAAAAAATAGGAACTATGAGTTTACTACAAGCACATGTTCAGAATTTTCATTTTAGTGTTCCTTTTCTTACTTTATTTTTTCTTATTAAATATTTGCAGTAATAATGATTAAATTCTTCATATTTTATCTAACCTTCTCTACTTATACCTTGAAAATTTTTCAGGATTGTTAAAGAAGTGGATGTGCCCCTTTTTCCTGGCTGCCCGTTTTATGTTGTTTGCTCTTTCTTGCATTAGTATGCTTTTAATTACAGCCAAACTCAGATTAATAATTATATGAAACATGTCGTAGAACTAAACAAACTTCAGAATTGAAGAGAACATGGACTCCAGTTTTATCTCCATAATAGAAACACCCATCACTTCCCTTCTTCTACTACAAACACTCTCCCCAGCTTCTCCCAAACGTTCTCAGTCTGCTCTCTCTTCCCAGCTTTCCTCCTAAAGTCGTCACACATGCAAAACTAGCATCCTAAGTATCTCTGGTTAGGCTGTGCCATCTGGTGTCATTAAGAACAAGGAAACACTGCTCATCGGAGAGTGCAATCAGACACTTTATGTTGCTGCAGCTGTCATCCCAGCTCAGTGGCTTCCTGCCATCATGGCTGCAGGGGCTAATTTTGGCGCTGGGAAGACTGGCATCCCTGGAAGAAGATAGTATCTCCCACACAGAGCCCTTACCCTACCTTTATCCTTTACTCTGGACAGCTGGTTCCCATGCTTGGCAGATGGATTCACATCATGACGAAGTCTAAGTAATCAACACTGTTTCTCAGTTTAAGAGGTTGTAGTTCTTCAAGGTTCAGAAACCTCACCAAAAACTACTTAACTTTCTTATTCCTTGTGTTATTAACAAATAACATCCATTGGTAAATTACAGAAGTCCTAAGATTCCTTGTGTGTGTAGACCATTCCCAAAACAACACTTCAGTTCTCTGTCATTCTCCCAGAACAAATGATTCCAGATGCCAGTTGAGCCATGAGTTGACCTGCTGTCCAGATATACAAGGGGGTGGGTATTCGAATGACTTGACTTCCTTGATTCCAAGGTATTTTCAAACATGCAGAAATAAGGAGAAAAAGCAGATATTAAAGAAGTGCTTAGGGAGAATAGATTGCAAACTTTTATCCCCCTTCAACCACAGTGCAGAGGAACAGTTTTCACAAGGGATGTTCTGCCAGTCCAATTATACAAACTTTAGACTATATGCTAGCTTTCTTGCCAAAACAATTTTTAAATAATTAAAACACTCACAGAACTTTCTGTTTATGAACAACTAAGATTGTATTCTTTTCTCTGGGAACTTTAAAAAAAATATGTAAGTGCTGCATGTCTTCAAAGTCTCAGAATCCCTGATGAGAAGTAGTGCTTATCAAAAAGTTCTCAAGACCCAGTTGGCTGGTGCAGAGGCTCCGTAAGTGTTCTTATTTCCATACAGAATACTGTATTATTCCAGACTCCAGGGAGATAATGCGGCTCTTGGAGAAGTAGCAATTGCAAGTGAGGCCACAGACTCACAGAAGAGAAACACCACACATTGCGTCAGGAAGTTGTCACAGTTCTGGTATTAGACATTGCCGGTAAGACAAATAAGAAATGTGTGTTGAATGCAGGCACCTATTTATAGATAATGCTTTCATAGTTGGTGAATGTCAGTTATTGTTCCCATTATATTTATCTACAGTTGATAGTAGTATAACCTGTACAAGAGATACAGATGATACAGAAACTCCAGGAATACAGACATACAGAGACTCCAGGGATATAGAAGTCAGCATTCTGGTCAGTTCTTTTTTTTTTTCTGAAACACACTGGCTCATAAAGGACAACTTCATTTCAGTAATTTTTATATGAAAAATATGAAATTGCTGGATTTGTTAATCAAATATGTGGATTTTATTTGTTATAAATTTGAAAAATTTCATTTCTAAACGCTACTTTAATGTTTATGTGATAATTATATCATTATTTTTTACTTTTTCATTATTTTAAATTGTGAAGTCATTAAGAAAAGGATATAAATTGTCTTATAAGTCCAGTTTGTGATTATATAATATAAGGAAGTGGAATGACTTTCCTTAAAATAACAGAGTAAATAACTGAGAACAGTGTACAGTTTTTTTTACACAAAAATGGCATTGAGAGAAAGAAAAAAATCAGAACTGAAAATAAGGTGAGAGCCCTAATGGTTCTGATAAATTCCAAGCCACACTACACAGACTAGTTCTCTGAGGAGGCTGATTTTTCTCCTACAAGTGGGTTTACACTTTTGCTTTTGCCCTTTTTCTAGCCAAGAAGTAGACTTTTCAGAGTGAATGAATTACAATAACCTGTATGTCTCATTGAACCAAAACATCCATAAAGTACTTACAAGAGAACTTGAACCTTGTTTACAATTTCATGTTTTTGTCCTGAGGTACAGTGAGAAGTCATGGATGTAAAGAACATTTTTACTGGAAATCAATTTGTCACTATTATTTACACTTTTTCACTTGATTCTCAAAATGACCATTGTCAGTGGACAGCCAGGGCAGGCAAGGAGATGTAACCAGATCCACCCCTGTGAGCTGCTGCTGCCATTGGAAAGCATGCTTCCTGTGGACAGCCCACATATGTAGGGAGGTGCGGCCAGATATGCCTTGTGTGTCCATAGGCTGCCAATGGAGATCCTTGCTTCTTTCATGCAGCCAGCACCCACCAGAATTAAACACACCCCTGAGTGCCTGCCACCACTAGGGGAGTCCTGGAGTAGACATGCAGTCTGACAGAAGAAGCAGATCCATGCACTCCTCACCATTAGGGAAACCTCAGTGTAGCTGCACAGGTCTGAAGAAGCCCATCCCACGCTCTTAACTTACTGGGAACCTGTGGTGCCTGTCACATTCTCCCACACTGTGAAGGAACAGCCAGAATGCGAAGTACCAGGGACCTCACAAACTGCCTTATGGGAGAATGTCACCAAGGAGAATGTCAAGATGAAGGAACAAAAGAAAACTTCAGACCTCCAGCCCATGCAGAACAAATCTGGGAGATATAGTCATGGAAGAAAATGGAAGTCACACACCTGAAATTCTGAGACAATAACAACTTGAAGTAAAGAAATATCTTAATGAGACTTTAAAAGTAATTATATCAGAAATAATGTCTAAGGTAAAGAAGAAATCACAAACTTAATGAAATAATTTCATATCTAAAGAAGACATAGATAAAAAATGAAGAGCATAACAAAATGATGGAAACTTTGAATGAACATAGGAAGGAATTACAATGCATAACACAGATTCAAAGAGATATTCAGCAAATTATAAAGTCAATCCAAAGCTGGAAAAACTGCTTAAAAGAGACTTTCAGACCTTGAAGACAGGATCATAGCTAGTGGTCACAAAAGGAAAATCTCTTTTTAAAAAGGAAACAACACAAACCTTCAAGTCAAGAAGAGTTTGAAGTGAGGTGTTTCAAACCCTGAAAGAAAATAACTTCCAACCCAGATTGATCTACTCTGCAAGTCTATCATTCAAAACTGATGTAAAAGCAAGATACTTCCATTATAAAAAAACAACTGAAGGAATTCACAACTACCAAACAAACCTATAGAAAGTGCTGAAGGATATTCTAGAGAAAGAAGACCATGGTTTTAGGAACAGCAGCAGAAGAGGATCACCACACTGGACATGCAATTGAACAAAAGGGAAAAGTGGAGGGCCAACAGCAGGAAGACAGCATGATAAAGATGAACCAATGAATGCTGGGTATAACTATCAATGTAGATAGCCTCAATTCACCAATAAAAAGAAACAGTGAGACTGGATCAAGAAACAAGATCCATCAATATACTGTATACGAGAAACACATTTAACTGGAAAGAAAATTCATAGACTGAAAATCAAAGGATAGAAAATAATTTTTAGAAAAAAGCAAGGGTAACTTATCCATCAACTGCAGAATAAATAAGAAAGATATGGCATTTTCATACAATGTAAAGCTACCCAGTTATAGTGTAGGATAATCACAAGGCTCTTGTAAGTAAATGAATGCAACTGGAGATCATGCTTGTAAGTGAAATGGCTCATACAGGTGAACACCAAGTTATCTACCTAGCATAAAAAAACTGAAGGAGTTAACGAGATCCAAAAAGCACAATAGATATTATGAAAGTAATAGGGGAGGAAATATCTAAAAAGGGGAAGTGGTAACCACTGCTATTTTCCGATGGTCTTTTTTTGAATTCTTATATCATCTTCATAATTTTGTTAGGTTTGGTTTTATTTTGTCTTGTTGTGTTAGATTTTATTATGTATGATGGTATGCACAGTTATTTTGAAGAAAATGAGAAGCATTATGGTAGCCATTGTTGATTTCCTGTTGTCTTGTTTTGAAGTTCTGTATCACTTGAATTGTTCTGTGCTGATTTTCTTTATTCCATGTTGTTTTATTCTCTTTAATAAACAAAAGTGACCATTCTATATATTTAAAATTATCTCCTTCTAGTAATATTTTTGGAAGATAGAAAACACATTTTGTTCTCTAAGTTGTACAGAGAGCAGAGGAAATAATAATCAGATTATTTTAATTTTCTGGTTAAGGCATGAAAGGTTAGTAAGTGAAATTGCTAAGTGGAGATAGGTATTCATTTTGAGTCTCACATAAAAATCAAGAGTTTTAGAAACTTAACAACAATGGATTTGAGAAAATGAATAAAGCAATAGTATTTAAAGAGTACACTTTTAAAAAATTAAATGTCCTAGGTGTTACTCCTGGATTTTAATATAGGAATATAGTCCAGGTTCTTAGCAGCAAAGCGAGAATTTGAGAAAATGAATATTTTTATTTCTTTCACTTCCTTTCTTACCTGAGTTATTTTCCTGTCTTCCAGTAAGACAAATTCTTTTATTTCTTATTTTTGAAACAAGCAGAAAATGAATACTCCACTGGTTAACTTACTTCTTTCAAGAAGGCAGAACAGAATAAAATAGAATATTTTACCACCATTTAAAATTCCCAGGAGAAGAAATCATTTTTATATCCTAAGATCAGAGACCACTATCCTAGTCTGTTCCTCATTTATAGGTAAAATGTGTATTTATAAAACTTCACACAGACTGTGCTTTAAAAGGACCAAAAGAGGGACATGGGTTTAGCTCAGCAGCATAAGTGCCTGCTTGGCAAATGTGAGGTTGTGAGTTTGATCCCTAGTACCAAAAACATAAATTAATTAAATCAATCAAATAAATAAAAAGACCAAAAGAACTGGATACATCCTTTCCCCCAAAATTCATATTATTTAAAATCTATGTTTCCTGCCTGTAGCTACAGTTCATTTGAACAAATATAGAGTGACTAATTTGTGCTAAATGTATGTGCAAGCTATTTCTGAAAATACTGATATCAACCTATTTTTCTATTTTATCTGTAGAATGGAAGCAAACCCCAGAGATACAGAAGTTAGCATTTGGGTCACCTTCTTCTCTTCTGAAATATACTGATCCATTAAAGAAAGCTTCATTTCAGTAATTATTTCATATATGACTTTACTTTAAACAAGATATCAGTTGGATATAATTATAAATTAGCTTTAAATAAGAATACATCTTTATTTTCAATTTTATACATGTTGAATTAATAAAAAGCATTAAGAAATTGTCTACAGTAGCTACTGTAGTCATGAAATTTAAATACATTTTCTTTGCCATTTATGATTTCACTTATTCTCTTGAAAAATAATTTATTAAACCTCTATCAAGTATTAGACACAATTAATGCATGTGAAGTGTATAATGTAGTAAAGGTTGAAGGACAATAAGATATAAACATGTAAATAGATGAATGTATCAGTTGGTAATAAGCACATGAAAAATAATGAAACAAGAACTTAGGCAACCGCATAGAAATCAGGAACAGCTTCTCTGAAGGAGAGACCTAAACAGCTCAAGAAAATCAGTTGAGTAGAAAAAACAAACAAACAAACAAGAACTCTTAGTTAACAGCATAGTATAGACCCCAATACAGGGCAGTTTTAGTTCTTGAAAGAAATGAAGGGCAGTCATTTGAGTGAAAGCAGAGTGAGAAATGAGGGATGAAAGTGTGAGTAGAAAGAGTAGGAACCAGAGTCCTGGATAAACCAGGAAGCACTTTACTGTGTATATGACAAAGCAGTCACTACAGAGCACTGAACAACAGAACTACCTTTTGACAGTAGTAACGCAGTATAACTGCTTTTTGACATCCATTAGTGGGGCAAGGGTAAATGATCAAAGTCAACAGCTATGGCACTGTGCTATCGGTGATAGTGCAAGGTAAAGATAGTCATGCTTTGGAGTACACTGGGAATAGTGATGGTTGCAAGAATTTGTGAAGTTGTGATTAAACTAGATCTGATGGATGTGGTATAGGATGTAAGAAAAGAAAGGGCACTAGAATGGGACCAGGAGTTTTACTTTGAATCACTAGGAGATCAGAAATTTTGTCTTCTGAAATGAAGCAAAGTGGGAAAAACAGGTTTTAAAGAAAGTGAAGGAATGTCATGAATTATGAGGGACATTTAGAGTCTAGGCAACTACTCATGTATAATGAAATTGATGTAGTCATGAGTTATCTGCATTCGCAGTGAAAATTTATAGAAAGCAATGGTTTTTTCATACCACAAATAGCAATTGATTAATAGTTATAGGCAAAATCAATTAGAAAATATTTAAAATAATACATGCAATATTATTGCTTAAAATTAAGTATACTTACATAAAATGAGCAGCAGATTTTGTCTCACTCAGGGACCTACGAAAATATCAACTTTTAAAAAGTCATTTGTCTTGTTTTATCTTCTGAATTTGATATGTAAATGTACATTTCTTTCATCTTTCCACTGGGGGCTGTGCATTTAATGCTGCTTTTTTCTTATAAAAGTCCTCCTTCAATAGTGAAACCAATCTTATTTTCCTCTTTCATCTCAATATTTCCAAGTTTACAACTTAGGTTTTTTCTAGAGACCAAGCAAGTAATACAGGTTGGAATATTGGGACATCAAAAAATTGTGAAGCAAATAAAAAGTGCAGTTGCTATTCAGCTTCAATAAATTATTATCATTAGAAAACAAGGGGACATTTCTTCTAATTTTGCAAGAGAAATTTATATGTTTAAAATATGTGATATTCTCAACATTTAAATAACAGTTGTATTTTAAAAGCACTTTAAAATATATCAAAAATGCTAATCTCAACCCCTGAGAAGTTAGTTTGTAGCATCTGCAGTAAATTTTTACCTTCCTCAGCCTTGTTCCCCTAGCTGAATATTGATTTTCTTAGTGATATCAATATACATGTACATTGGCGAAAAAAAATGTGATTAAGGGCATTATAAGGTGGTTAACATTCATTTGTCAATTTTATGTGTCAGGAAGACTGCAAAGGATTTTACTTACACTATCTCTTAAACCTAAAAATGAAGGAACTTAGATAGTAAAGGTTTTCTGAGGAATATATGGCTGATAAATCATATGGTAGGAAATTGGATAAAATTAATCTAAATTCAAGTCCCAAATGTTTGAACACTATGAGATACTGTCTAATAGAGATTTAAGACAGTTGATTCCCACAAACCTTAGCCATGTTATTTTATTTCAAGTTTTCTCTTAAATTTAACAATTTTATGATTTGATTGTACACCGTTTTCCTGATTCTGGCTTCAGTAACCTAAACCCAAGGTAAAAAGCATTTGCTTAGCTCTAAATAAAGGCTGAAGTGGTAGGGTCGTGGGAATCATTAAATCTGGAAGAGGTTTTGAGAGGCTTCAGAATCAGCTATTTCAATTTAGAAACTTCTAAGCAGCCATATTACTGAGGCACATTTCCAAATCTGTGAATTTCATGAGTATTAGATTCTTAAATTGATGAAGCTCCCTCTGTTTTTTCCACCTTTATAGACAATAATCCTAAACTCCAGGTTCTTCAGCAAGGAGTGTCGATCAATTTTATTGAGATCTAAGTAGTACTATTTTCACTTTGGTTTTGAATTTTGACTTTTCCAAGCAAGCAGAATTTGAAACAAATATTTGAAATATATTCATAGGTGAGAACACACTCTATATAAATTTTTATAGTTGTCTTGAAGCTTGTCATTACCTGAAACAATAACCTACATTCCTATAGTTATCATTTTTAATTTTATTTAAAGAAAAAAAATGAAACAGAAAGAGGGTAGAAATAATACATAATTTAAAAAAAAAAACAGAAATCACAAGTTGATAATTACATATTTTCCTCTTAGAAGTAGTTGTTCAAGTTACAAAAGTAAAGCATACAAAGTGGACATTTAAACAGTGAGACTGCCATCAGTTCTGTTCATCTATCCAACAAAAACTTAGTAATATGGTTATCAATCTTACACACTTAAACACACATGCAGTTATATATTTTAGAATACTTTGTTTTCCTCTTTTTTTTTACAATAACTGTAATCAATTCTCATAAACTGTTTAGAAGTTCTACACATATGTAAGTCTCTACATGTATACCTATCCTTTCTGTATTAGAGGGGGAAACAAATCAAAAGAAGTCAACGAAACACATTCCTAGAAAAACATGAAATGAAAAGGACATATAAAACCACAATATTACTATAATACTATAGTAGTTACTATGATGTCTCTTATTATTTTCAATAAAATTGTCTATATCATCAGGCATAGTATAATTAAACATAGCAGTACATAGCACTATTAATAAAAACAAAACATTGGAGACATTATAGGGCTTCAAAGGCAGTTAATAATCAAACCAGAATGGGTGTCCTATTGAATCTTGTCATCTTCAAAGTAGTTGCCTCTACTCTCAGATTTGATACTACCCAGCATACCAGATTCGAATAAAATTAGTCGAGACAAAACAGTGATATAACCAATCTTCTCTACCTCATCTCTGCTATGCTAGTTTCCTGTCATTTTTGTTTACTTTTCTCTATTCCACTGTCTGCCCTTTTCATTGAGGCCATGTTCCTGGAATCCTGGTGATTTTCTTCTCTCTGTCTAGAATGTCCTTCAATATTCTTTTCAGGGTTGAATCTTTGGTTATGAACTCCCCCAGTTCCTCTTTGTAGTGGAAATATGTTGTCTCTCCATTAATTTTGAGAGACAGTTTTGCAGGGTACATCAATCTGGATTGGAGGTTATTTTCTTTCAGGGCTTGGAATATTTCACTCCAAGCTCTTCTTGATTTGATACTTTGCATTGAGAAGTCCACTGTGATTTTGATGAGTTTTCCTTTATGGGTGATCTGTTTCTTTGACTGCTTTTAATATTCTGTTCTTGTGATGGATTTCTGGCATCCTGATTATTATATGTCTGGGTGTAGATCTGTTTTGGTTATAGCTGGCTAGAGTTCTGTCTGCCTCATAAATCTGAACATCACTTTTGTTTCTTATGCTTGGGAAGTTTTCCTTAATTATTTCTGTGAATAGCCTTTTAATTTCATTTGTATTTGTCCCTGCTTCTTTTTTCACATTTTTTATTCTTAAGTTATAAATCCTTTTGTCATCTTCTAGCCTTTGTATCATTACTTCCTGGTTCCTTGTTATTTTTAAGAGATTCTTCCTTTCATGATCATACATTGCAAATATATTTTCAAGTTT
>PVLA01008680.1:0-85395 GCA_004027455.1 Hydrochoerus hydrochaeris
TTTTATGGCACCATTTACACTGTTTCCCTTAGGGTCCTGGGACAACAGATTCAGTAGCTGTAAATCTAGAGAGGCTCATTTAGGGGGTCAGCTCATGTGATAATGGGGGCTGCATGTCATGACGTAAATGGGGGGCAGATTGGATACCTGGGAAGAACCATGCTGCAGCTCAAACCCGAAGGCTGGAGCCCCAGCTCCAGGCTGCAGACTGCGCCCATGAGCCCCTCTTGCTGGGGCGGGACAGGTTCTTGTCTTTTCTCCTATTAGAGCTGCATGGGTGAGGTCACCTGTGTTACGGAGGACAATCTGCTTTCTTCAAAGTCCACCAACTTAACTATAAGTCTCACTGAAAACAAGACAAACACACAAACAAGAACCTTCCTAGAAACATCTGGAATACTGTGTGATAACTGCCTAGGCGCTATGACCCGCCACCTTGATACCTAAGACGGCCACGACTGCAGCTTAGGCCACTGCAAACAGACTCACCTTCGGAAACTGTGAGCTTCCTGGCTAAGCCGGATCTGAGACCTTACAGGTGGGGTTCGTGGTGGGGAAATTCTTTTCTCCGGTTATCTCTGGGTCTTTGGAGTTGGGGTTGGGTCCACGGACGCGTGGAAGTGAGAAGGGCCCCCCCCCAGCTTCTGCCTTTGGACCAGGGGTGACCCTCTCTGTGCCTGGAGCAGATGGTCCACCACTGGTTGCACTGTGGTGGTTCCTGCTTGCTACTCTGCCTTTCCAATACAGTCCTTAAAGCCAACAGTAGGTGGGACAGTGGAACCGGGCGCTAGTGCTGGGAGAGGTGGTGTCTCACCTCCATGTGCCGCGGTATATTCTTTTAAGGATGGGAGGTGGGGTGTGTGTCCTGTTCTGTCCCATTCACTCCAGCTCTGTTCTGCGCAGTCCTTTCCCACGCACCAGTGCTGTGCTTTGGGGATGGCTGTAAAATCGCTATGTAAGTTGTTTCTAAAGGCTGGATACTGAAATACCTTTCTAAACACCCTGCTTAATTTTTTTTTTCCCACATTGTAATTCATTGTTGGCCTTTTCTACAGTGAATTGTTGGAATTAACCAATAAATCAGCAGGAAAAGACATGCCAATTTCCTTCCCAGTTGATAAATTACAGTGTGGGCTTGGCATCCTATGTTTTATTGTGTGTGAGTGTGTGTGTGTGTGTGTGTGTGTGTGTGTGTGTGTGAATCCTGAATCCCTCCAACATTTACTTTTCAAGAAGTATTGAAATATTGAAGCTTCTAGGTGACTTGCCAGTTCTAATAGGTAAAACAAACATAGTATTATATTTCTACAATCTGTTATATAAATCTACTCTATTAATCAATAGCCAGCAGGTACTGACAATTGGTAAATAATATTATTACAGACTTGCTCTTATGAATTTACCACAAAACAATTTAAAACTTTTTATACTTAATTTGGTTTTGTTCATCAAGATTTCTCTATCTTCTCGGCCTCAGTTTTCTTAATAATTAACAGGTCAATTCTACATTTAAAGAGAAAAATTTCCCATTAGTTCATATGTCAATAACACCATAAACGGTGCTATCCTATTCTCTCTTTCTTTACACAACTATTGGTGTGGTAAAAACAATGACAGTTCTTTAGAGGTAGGGAGGTTTAATTATTCATGTTTTGAAGTATGAAAAGTAGACCTTGTACCTAGTAAGTTCGCTGGAGTGGGACCACACTGGTGAGATCGTGTGGCGAAGGGGGCTTGGTGTCATCTTGGGAAGGAGATGTCCACCACGCATGTGTCCTTCAAATTCATCTGGTCAGTATGCGGCAGTGTCACTAGGCCAAGCTACTATAAAGACCAGTGTCCTCATGGTCCAGCCCCCTTGAGGACAGAACTACTCCGTGCTTGGCTTCTTCAGTGGGTGTCATTCCAGTTGGCCATCGATCAGACAAGGACACAAATACTTCAAGAGCATCTTATGAGGATGGATTGCAAAGTGACTCCCAGGACTGCAGGACCTTGGATAATGAACTAAGGGGAAGGGAAAAGTGAGGGTAGTTGGCAAAACCCAAGGCAATCAAGGAAAAACAGCCAAAGCCCAGTGCAGACAAGGACCGTGGAAGGCGAAGGAAGTGAACGTTCATGAAAGTTTTATGACACAGTCTCTGAGAGCAAATGGAGTCCTGGACAAGATAAACTAAAACGTTCTTCCCTGAAAGTGTTTTTAAAATCATCTGCTCTGTGCCCTGTCACCGTTCAGCACCTCATCTTAACAGCAGGGCCAGGCCTTGTAAATCATTCAGCCTCCTGACAAGCTGTGAAATGTATGGGGGACCTGGCTTAATAGGAAAATTGCACGGAAAAAAAAAGAAAAAGAAAAACATTGGAGTCAAATGGAAGGCAAGCTCCAGGTAAAAGCCAGTGTGAGACAGCTCCAAACACAGCCCAAATCAAACCAAACCCGGCATGAATCTGCAGAGAACAGGCGTCATTAACACGAGCACTGAAGGACTCACTGATATATTAAACCTGGGTGCTCTGGCCCATGATGGGGGAAAGAAACTCTTCTTCAGAAAGGTTTCAACCAGCTAGCATGTGTCCAAATAAAAGCAATCAAGTAAAAGCAGAGTTCTGGGAAAACATGTATATATATGTCTTTTTGAGACAAGGTTTCACTATGCAGTTCAGGCTGGCCTTAAACTCACTTTGTAGCCCAGGCTGACCTCAAACTCACAGCAGTGCTCCTGCCTCAGCCTTCTGAGTGCTGGGATTACAGGTGTGAGCCACCACACCCAGCTAGGAAAGCGTATTAATTGAGCGGAAATTCAAGAAACAGAAAAATCAGTGAATCAGTGGACGCCCTCATGGAAAATTGAATTTCTCTCATGTTGCTCAAGGACGCTATGAAGTACGTGCTTATGGAGGAGGGGACTCATGTAAAGGAGCAGGTCTGAGAACTGTCAGCACAGAAGGACAGAAGCAAGCCCCCAGTCAGGAGTGTAGACCGCAGGAAGCAGCAAGAAAGAAACCCCTAACCTCACCTCCCTCTCCGTTCTTCCCATTAACCAAACCACAGAGCAGGAGGGCCCAGCACTGCCTGGAAAGCAACAGACTCCAAATGTTTACAGGGCCGACCTGTGTGACAAGGGAACCACGTCAGTGGTCAGCGTCAGCGGCAGGGTCTGGAGAGGTTTCCCTGAGACAAGGAACCCAAACCTGCCGCATTCTCAGACTAAGTTCCCACGTTTCCTGACTCCACCATGGGAAAAGAATTCGCAGTAAGAGGTGTACAGGGTTCAGGAGGCAGGAACTTTAGCACACTCTCAGGGAGAGGCGCTGTGAGCCCTCGGGAGAGAGAGACCCATTATGCCTGGCTCTGGGATCGTTCCTGCTTCTCGTGGGAGGAGGGAAGCCCCGTGAAAAGGTGTCCACCCCACAAGGGTGCAGACCCATTGCAAAGGTATGAGCTCAATTTTTTTTTTTTTTAAAGGTGGATAATTTAAGCATTCTTTTGAAGTCTCTCAACCCACTTCTTTATCTTAGGACCAGGTTCCTGGTCCTTTAAAAAAAAAACTAAGCTGAGCACGGCCTTACCATATCTTAAGGCATTCTGGTGCTGTAGTCTGGGAGGAAGGGATCTAATGAACCAAGGCAGGCTGGTATGGGGAGCTTTGGGGAGCTTCCGCTGGGCCCTGGAGCTGTGGTCTTTTTATTTATTTATTTATTTATTTATTTATTTATTTATTTTCATGTCCATAAAGATTGACAAAGGAACATAATGTGGGACTGTACACTGGATTGTTTTACTACAAATCATATGTCCAGAAAATGGCAAAAATGTAATAAACTCCACAAACATTAGGGGTGTGCATATCTCTTTGGGGTGTGTACTGGCATTTGGTAGGAGAATGCCCTTGTAGATATGTGCACTGGAGCATTTAGGGTGACGGTCACAGGAGCGACACTTATCCTCAAAAGTTTATGTGTACTGCACACATTGGGGCATGATCTAATCTCACGGACACAGCAGTAAGAATCAAAACCAAGACAAAACAACAGAGAATCTGCAAGGTGATGAAATCTGAATAATAAGAATATTTTGACAGTCAGGACAAGAGCCACATAAAGGACATGGACAGACTGGCAAAATGTTTTTAGGATAGCAATCTTCTATTTCTTGCTTGAAATAATCAATGTATGGGTACAAAATTTAAATTGCTTAATAATTTTATGTAGCTTTACCAAAAATAAAAAGATATTAGCAGAATGTCATAGCACCGTTAATTGATACTTTTCTAGCGTACACTAAGAGTGAGTGCTTGTCTTAGTTACTTTTCTCTGGTTTCTGAGACAAAGTTCCTGACACCCAAAGTTAAAGGGGAAAGTGTTTACTTAGCGCAGTTTGTGGAGGTATTCCTGTGGTCTCTTTAAAAGCACACATTTTAATTATGATTCCCTTATCTCTTTCTATTTCTCCTGCCCTCCCTGAAGAGGGGCACAGTGTCCTGACCACCTAAGTGAAAGGCTTCCGGGTAAGCCAGTGAGCTGGCTCTTCCTGGAGACCTCCTCAGGCTGGCAGAGCTGCAGATAGGATTTCTGCTTAGGGTTCATTGGGTCCGAAGACACGTGGTTTAGGGACCTTCATTATTGCCATCTCTCTCTCCAGGTCGCCCTAATGTCTTACTAAATATTACTATCATCTTTCTTTGCCTCCTTGACTAGAATGCGTCCCCGACCTGTGAACGAGTTCCATTTCAGGAGAATGTTCACGAACTGAATTTGTTCCTAAGTCTGACAAAATGCATCTTACACAGTATACCTGTGAAAGTTCACAACTCCAGTGTTTATAAGTCGAGGACTTATTTGTACCCTGGAACCTTTACTGATGGCTGAGAAAGTGGGCACAGATACGCCGTGTTGAACTTTAAAAAAAAAATATTGCAGATTAAATTCTCCGTTTCCCAAGGGCGAACTCTGCTTTTTCAGGAATGGTCCTGGTGTTTGCCTGCCTCCCATCAGGTTTTAAAACTACTGTCACCCTTCCAAGAAAGCTGCCCTCCCTCCTTGGCCTCACTGTTTTGTGTTTTGCTGATAAACTCATCTGACTTCTCATTTCATCTCCAGAAAATGCCTTCACCCAACAAAAGCAGCCACTGTGTCCATTTGATTTTATATCAGAGGTGCAGAAACTGGAGATGAGGGAGACACTGGCTCCAACTTGGGTCTGCCACTAATTAACTTTGGGAGCTTGTTGGTGTCACCTAGGTCTCCAGGTCTCTCTGGCAAGGGGACTGAGTTAGCCACTGCTGCAGGAGCAGCGGTCCAATTCCACCTTAGAATCCCCGCCCGCAGGAGGGGCCCCCTTTCTGACCCACCAGCCGGGTCTTTCGGCCCTGTCTTTATTCAGAGGTTGCTGGACCAAGACAGCGAAGTACTCTCAGTTTCCTCCTCCTGCATCATCCGTGCTAAGCCAGCCTTGGTCCACAGGTGGGCAGTGGGAATTCCGTTTGCAGCTCCATAATTCAATCCATTATTTTAAATGCTTAGTGAGATTTTATTTTTAATTTGCACTGTCACATTCTCAATGTCTGTGCATGCGGCACACACAGCACCCTGATCAGGGCTGCACACTGCTCACGGTACAGCACCACAACACTGTAGTGCTCTTTCCCTGTGTTACCTTTAACCCCAAGAAGGTTCTGAGTGACTTGCAACATTTCAGCTCATGAGTCTTAACCATGACTACCATCTGCACTCCAAAGGCTCCCCAGCATGTCTTCAGATTTCCACGCAGCACCGTAACTCTTTTGTTGAAATGAAAATCACTCATCTCATAAGCAATGTCCATCTCTGACCTCTGTGGTAGAGTGACAGCTGGTAGTCAGGTGTAACAGCCAGCTGAACTGAATCAGCGAGGTACTGAGTGTGGAGGGCCCACCTGAAAACTGTAGCCAACAGAAAAGGAAAACTGGAGAGGAAGGAATTTTGCTGGTTCTCCTGCTGCCACTGGTTCTTCTGGAGGAGCTTGGTGAGCTTCTTCCCTGGTATAACTTGGCTGTTCTCATTGTCAGAGGAGCTCGGGACCTTGCTGTCGCTGAGAATGGCTGTGGTTCACTTTGGGGAGCGCTGGTCCTTACTTTGAGCATCGCTTCCCGGCTCCCCAGGGGAAGCTGGTGTGCTGCTCAGTCTCCAGGAGGAGCTTGTCACCCTGGCTTCCTGATGTGTACTCGACTGTTCTCACTGTCAGAGGAGCTCGGGACCTCTTCACCGAGGGTGGCTGTGGTGCTTTTCAGGGAGCTCCAGTCCTTACTTTGAGCACTGCTTCCTGGCTCCAGTGCAGAGCCCTCAGCCGGCTGGCACAGCTCCTTCACCCCGCTGGCACAGACTTTCTAGCTTCCACTGCTGAACTTGGGCCTTCCCAGTGCAGATCCATGAAACAGACTTGTTTTATGCGACGTTGTCATGGGCTCTGGGTCTTCATCTGGACTCAAGCAGGACATTGCTGTGGGATCCAGGCCTCAGCTGGATTTTGGGGGGCCATTAGTATGTGTGGACAGATTTCCTGCTCTTTTTGTGTTTGACTCTTTGGGTGACTATTATAAAATAATTCTGTAAATTATGTGTCATGTATTGAGTTTTTTCCCTTATAAATCTCTGACTACAACTTCCAATGGCTTTATGAGGGCAAAGCAACACAGAGAGGCTGAAATGAGCAATAGAAGGTGAAAGTTTCACTGGGGTTTAGCACCATCAAACTGGTGACAACATATTGAGACCAGAGGTCACTTGAGAAGTCTGCGCTAAGGAGTGGATCTCATCTCCTGGGCAGCCCCGAGCCCTGGGGCTCCACCCCGCATGCGCCCGGCCTGGGATTTCATGTGTTCCTGTTCTCCACCAGCTCCACTAAACCAGTTCTGTGCACAGTTAGATTCCTCCATGGCCATCAGAGAGTTAATCTAATAAATCGTACCTGTGAGCTTAATTAATGTTTATAAAATTCCTCAGGATCGTGGAATGAAAGGACCTGGATGCTTAAATTGGAAACGGTAGCCATTATTACTGTGTAGTTTTCCACTGAACCCGGTCCTCCGTTGTGAGGCACCGGTGGTCGTGGCCCTGGCTTCATTAACCGCTGCTGACTCTTAGGAGGACTTTTTGAGACTCCGCAAATGATCCTGGGAGCACCTCATTCAATTTCTGTGCAGTGCATTATCTTTACTCATTAAAAAATTATCACAGTGATGAATTCTGCTTAATTTAAATTGACTTTTTTATGGGGGAAGGCAATTAAACTTAAGAATATTTAAAAGGATTCCTAGGTGGGGGAAGTTATTTCAGTGGGAAAAAAAGTGGCACCTTGATGCACAGTTCGGTTCTTGTGTTCGCTGATGAGAGAGAACACATCTTTCTCTGAGCCCCTGAGCCACGCCGGGGAACTTACGCTCTGTGGAGAGGGTGTGGAACCTACTAGAAATAAACAAAATAGGAAATCAATATATATATTGACTCGACCTGATCAACAAAAGTTGCAGTCACTGTTTTCAGAGGGAGAGATGGCGCTGATGCCACAACCAATTGTTCTGGACAAACGGAGGGGTGACCATTTTCAAAATAGATGGGACATTTAACAGGGGTTTCCAACAGCCATGAACCCAGAGGCGAAGGAAAAGACTGGAGCTTTTCTTTATAAGCCTTCAAATGCTCTTTAAGTCATCCAAGGATGTGGCTTTGATTTAGGAATTAACACTCCTACTTTAGCAGCGAGGTGGGAAGCTGCCAGCATATGGAGGGGAGCAGTGACCTGAGTGCCAGGGTGTGGATGGGACAGGAGGGAGACAGCAGGCTGGACACGGTTTGCAGAGCCTACCGCGTCCCGCAGGGTCTCCCCCTCCTCCCCTTTCTTTCCTTTCCTTTAGTCTTTGCTTTTCTTAAACTCCACATGGCGCCTTTTCTGGTCATCAGCTGGTTTCAACTTCAGTCCATGCAGTTTGGAGTTCTTCCTGTCTTCATGGCTTTGTTTTTTTGGCCATTTTTACACTAGGTTTCTTACTTGACACATCCAGATGTTTTTTAGACGGTACAAATCTTAGCAATGATTGTTTGATTTGGGCTCAGTTTGTCAAAGAAAAATATAAGGTGTTCCGCTCAGTGTGAATGTCTGATGAAAGGTTATTATTTGGTAATTATTTATTGTAAGTATGTTGTAAACATTGTCCCAAACACCGCATGAATATGCTTCTATTTTTCAAGGTGTTCATTGTTCACCTGTAATTTAAATCTAACTGGGCAGCCTGTGTTCCTATTTGCTAAATTTGGCAGACTGCAGTTTCGATGTCCTGTGTTATCCGTCAAGGGTCTTATCCGGGTCCTTGATATCTTGAACAAAGAGCTGAGCAGGACACTCACGGGCAGCAGTGGGGCCAGTGATTGATCTGAAAGAGGAAAGATAAGATCCCTTCCACGGGTAGAAGTCATGGGGTTTGGTGCTGAGGGCTTTGGCCCCTGACGCTTGGGGTGAGGCTGAGGTTTGGTCTGAGGTCTGATTCCTGCCAAGAGTCTGCTAAAATTCCATCAGGCGGTGGAATTTTTGTGACCAATGGAGGAGGAACTGTCGTAGTCCCCAAAGCCCAAGGAGGCCAACCGTCTGCAGTCAATGATATGTGGTTGGGTGGCTTAGAGTTAGGAGACCCTGGGTGCATGCCTGGGGGACTGCTGTGTGTAAGCTACCCTGCCTGGTAGCTCTCCGCATTCTGTGAGACCTGAGCACCCTGGCCCTGGGCTAACTTTAACTCTAAATGCGGATCCAGCCCAGAAAGCGGCTCCAAGGCAGTACCACCCCAGCGGCCTCCTTGGTCCCCAGGTGCCTTGGATCCAGCCTGGGAAGTAGCCCTATGTTTGGGTCTGTGCCTAGACCCCCCAATCCCTCAAATGGGAGCAGAGTGAAGGCTCAAAGGAATGAGACAAGTGGCGTGGTCACTAGGGCTCCAGGAGTAGTAAAATCCTCCACGGAGCTGGGAACCCTGCTGGCCGGCTGACTGACCCTGGGCGGCCTGTATTTAATCACAACAAGCAAGGAGCTGAGTGTGAAAGGCAGGAAACCTGAGCAGGATCTTGGGAGGGGCTCAAGGATCCCTCAGAGCAATGGACCATGCTCATTAAGGAAAACTACCCAGGAAGTCTCCGGTGGCCTCAGCTGTGGCCTGTCTGGCCCCCTGAGAGGTCTCCTCGGTCTCAGTTCAGCCACGTCCGGGCCACGCCACAGCCCTGCATATGTACTCAGCTTCAGCGGCTCCAACAGCCCCAAGATCAACTGGGCCTCCCCTCTTCAGCCCTACCCTTGGCTACTTCCCGGCTCATTGTCCAGACTCCTCGCCTCGAATTCTGTGTGAAGTGGGAAAAGAGGAATCGGGAAGGGCTGGGCTTGTGGTGTGAGCTTGTCATTAACTGCCTTGGGCCTCAGCTTCCACATTAACCAAATGAGATGCTGGTCCCACGTTCTCTCCACTCCTCTCCAACCCCAAGGTTCACAAATTCACTTACCTAGTTGATATTTTCCTTCCCTTAGCCAAAGACATCATGTGAGCTAGTGTGGAGCGCTGCTGACCTGAGCTGCCTGTCAAGAGAGTGGATGCGGAAGGATCGCCGGTTCCCACCCTCATGTCCTGCCTATGACCAGACCCTTGAAATTATTCTGCAGAGGCTGAGAGTCAGGTCACATTTATGGCTGTTGTGCAATTTGGCAGCACAAGAATCTGAACCAGACTTGGAAGGTCAAGAGTGCTTCTCACGGTGTCTGCTTGCGGAGGAAAGACAAGTGGAGTGTGACTTGGCCGTGTCAGCGTGAGGTAGCTGGCTGTGTCACGCTCACTTCTGAAAGGCACACATAGCTCCCGTGGCCCAAAGAAGGTGGGTGACTTACCTAGTGTGACTGACTTGGGAGGCTTTTTTGCTACCTCAAATTTAGAACTGGGAGTCAGGAAAATGACAAAGTTCATGAGCTTTGAGTTCTCTTGGGTTGGGGTACAGATCCTAGGCCCACCCCATACCACAGTGAGGCCTTCAGCAAATGACTTTATCACCATGTGTGAAACACGGCAGGGCTGGAATCTGGTGAGCATGGGCGGTGCCCGGAGCTGCAGGCTTTCTTGCTTGTCTCAGTGAACCCAGAATACAGGTAGTATTGTAAAGGGCAGCTGCAATGTAATTTCATCATATCATTTTATATCTGCAAGTATAAGTGATTTTATATATTTTATATTTGCAATTATAATGTTCAGAGTGGTATAAAATCTAGCCAAGCACACATGCAATGTCGTGTTGAAGCCAAATCTATCTGTCCCCAAACCCGGGTTCTCTGTTGTACTTATTGTCTCTCTGGAGCTTCTTCTAGTTCTAAACACTTACCTTTCCCAAACTTTTAGGGACAAAGGATTTCATGTAAATAAAGTGATAATACAGTACCCAGCACCTAGTCATCCTCTTTGAATTTTTATTTCATACTTTCTTCATTTAGTAATGATTAGCAATTATAGCTCATGGCAATGGAAAAAAGATAATTCAAGGTATTTGCTTTTCCCCCAAATCAGATGCTCTGGCCACATAAAACTACTCAAATCAACAGAACAAGAATTTCACAGGCATTAAGCATTGTTTGGCACATATACAAGAGTAATTTTACTCTCATATTACTGTAGATAAAGTGTAGACAAGCCACAGCCTATAAGCCACACTCAAACAGCCACCTGTTTTGTAAAAAGGCATTCAGCGGAACATGGCTATGGTTATTCATTTACGTAGGGACCGAGGCTCCTGACATGGGACAGCCTCAGGGGGAGTAGTTGGGCGGGGAGAACCCTGAGATACTGACCACCTCACTCTTTGCAGAGAAAGTTTTCCAACCCTTGTAGCAGACCACGCCAGTTCCACAAGAATACTAGTTGGAAAGCTTAGAAAGAAATTGCTCTTCTCATCATCAGGGAGGAAATGTAATAGAGGTATTTAATGCACTCAGGGGTCCACATAGCAAGACAAGCCAATTAGTGTGAACCAAGCTGGTGTGCAATTAATTTCCAAATGTACATGAATTCTGTTATGATAAATATAAATTAAAAATACCTAAACACTTTACCAAATCATAGGAGCTTTGAGTCATTCAGCCAATGAATAATTGATGTAATTTTTGCCATGAAAGGATCCCAGCATTATGCCTTTTAGAGCCAGCCTCACGGTGGAACAGAAGACATTTTATCCATCCTAAGAAGCCTGTCTAACTGTTTGTGCCAACAGTGACTAACCACGATGGAAGACGCCAGTGGGAAGAGATTCTTAGCAATTTGCCTAAGAAATAAGCATAGTGAGTTGTTTAAGATTCATAGGTTCCAAACTCTGCATTAAATACACTGTTACAGATTTCCCCAGAGCTAAAGAATTAAGAGTTGCTATTTTATTATTGCTGCTGTTTGATAATGACAAAGGCAGCCATTTCCGATAATTCAGGTTGACATCACTCTCTGAGCAGCCATGATTACCATGAGGTACTGTTATCCTTGCCTTTTGTTTTGTTTACATCTTTTGCATGACTAATCATATTGCTGCAAGTAACAGAGAAACCTACTCAAGATGGGTGGAGGGAAAAGAGGACTTGGTTGGTTCACAGAATGCAAAGGTCCACAGGTACAGCTGCCTCCAAGTGTGTCCTGACTCGGTTTCCAGCCGTGGGGATAGCATCTGGGTCTTGGCTTTGCTTCCGGCAGGCTGGCTTTGCTTTCGTTTCAGGCTTCCCGAGTTTCAGCCTTGTCTCTCAGAGCTTTTGGGTGGCTGCAGTCACACCCCGCCATCAGCATGGTAGAGGAAAAACCTTCCTCTCTGCAGAATCTCCAGCTAGCTTCTCCACACACTGACTGCAGTGCCCAACCCAATCCAGAGAGGAAGTGGGCTGGTTGTTTAAGGAAATCCAGATGCATCCTCAGAGCCTGTCCTGTCTATCCTGGCTGAAAGTGGAGGACAAAGAATCACCCGGAGGAACCAGAGAACTACTGCGGCAGATGTGAGATGTACAACTATGCTCTTCACCTACGAAGCAGGCTTTGTGCTCCTGGCACTGGTTTAAAATTTGAATTTCACGGGGAAAGTGTCTTTGTGGGTGATGAGGTCCCTGGGTTCTTGTGTAGAACAAAGAACTGGACATGGCATGGGACTGTGAGGAAACAGCAGCAAAGTTTACTTAGGTGGCAGTGTGCTCCGAGTGAGTGGGCTTGCGGCCAGTGACAGGAAATCTGCACGAATGTGGAAGGCACAAGGTTCAGGCAGGGGCTTAAATGCTGTGCCACAGGTGTCGGGGACCTCCTGTTGGGCCTTCCAGAGCATGCGTGGCTATATGATTGACAGGAGGCTGAGTCATGTCAGCCTTATCTACAGCACATGTTCTTTTCCACAGTTCTCTGGGCTATAATTGGGTGTATGAGACGCAGTCCATATGCACTGACTTCAGTGAGCTCCAGGTGAAGCAAGGTTTCTTCAGGTCATGCCAGCGACACTGGCACGATGCGTCCTTGTTTGGAGTTTGGGAATTTCCTAGGGCGGGCTCAGGGGTCTTTATTTCTCTTATTTCTGCCTCTAGGAAGAAGACATCAGGACAAAGGTGGGGGTACGGGGAGTTGGCCCTGAAGCTTTGCCGAGGTTCAGGTGAATGAAGGGGAGGGGCCTGGTGGCCCCAATTGTATTGGCTCCATTAAAAACAGAATTTCGTGTCAAAAGTGTATGTTTGGAACCAGATTCCTGAGCTTCAAACACCACCCATCACTTATTAGCGATGTGATCTTGGGCAAACTATTAACCTCTCTGTGCTTAGTTTTCTCTAAAATGAAGATAAAAACATCTTGACGAGGTTGTCACTAGTGAATTAAAATTTATAAAGCATTTTGAGCAGCGGTCCCTAGGAAGTGCTCTCTATATATTTTACTATCATTTTCATATTTAGATCAGCAACTGGAAAGTATGTCCAATACAAGTAGAGCTGTAAAAATGTTCTGGTATTTCTGCTCTGTCTACGTGCAACTAGTTCATTTTCTGTTGTGATGAGGGATAATATTGGCCTCAGCACCAGTTCTTCATACATTAATCAGGGTGGGTTAGGCTATGCTGAAATAACAAGCAATCCCAAATCTTCAGTGTCTTCAAACAATAAAAATCACTTTCCCTTTAATACTATAACTGGTTTTTGGGGTGCTGGAGTCTCCTTCTGGAGGTGGTTTCTAGGTACTTTCTGTCCTGAGCAAAGACTTAATCAAGACAAACACGAAGAGCAGCAAAGTTTTATTAAAGGTAGGAAAAGAAGAAGACTGTGCAGTGTGAGTTTGGGCCGAGTAAAAGTAGAGAAAAGACGTGCTCCCCGCAGCGGGAGGGTGGGCCACCATGCACGAGAAGACACACTGGCAAGAGCTCATGGTCCACCATCCCTTTCGAATCATTCACTCCACGGGCTGCTGTCAGGTCCAGGCCACCCTACCAAAGCCAGCCCGAGTTCTCAGGAGAGGCCATGTGCAGGCTCTGAGGTGTCCTGTGGTTTTGTAGTGAACAGGTCACGCCTGCTGCTCAGCCAGCTTTGCCACACCCTGATCTCCTGTCTCACTGCTACATGTCCACTGCCGGTCACCTGGGGGCTTTATGCTTATTGTCACTTTTCCACAGCAGAGGGAAAGGTAATGTAGCAGAGATTATAGATTCCTAAGGATTCTTCCCTCAATTGGCATGTGTCACTTCGGATTAGTATTCCACTGGACCAAGCGAGTCACATGACCGCGAGTAGGTGGCACCTTGCAATCTGTGTTCTGGAAGAGACAGAAGATCTGCAGATGATCCTGAAGCCTCCCGAATTGATTTTCAATATCTACACTCACAAGTGCCATGTTCTCAAGGGACTTACAGACCTCTAGAAACCTTTAATTCCCCTGGTTCTTTTACAGAGTCTTTCACAGAGTAACTGAATCTTTATTCATGTTGTCTAGCATTGTTTGATCATAATCTGAGCATATGTAGAATAGGGAAGCAGAGAGTAGAAATTCAGGTAAAACACAACTACACACAAAACCTTATTGATTGTGTAACCTTAGTTTCTTTGTATTTAAAGAGCAGAGTGATAATGTAGCATTGGCCACTGCCGTAGGAGCTGTCATGCTGTCATCTGCAAAGTGACTTCACCTCCCATTCTAAATTCTAAAGAAAAGCCCAGTATAATGATTAAGATGTCCATAATCTTTTGATTTGCCAAACCCAGTCCCTCTGCTGACCTTTGGGTACCATCAGAATATGTAAGGCTCTTCCTCTTCAGCCCCACACAATACCTAACCAAAGCGTGTAAATTGCAGTGAGGTTTAACTTCTGAAAAGCAATATGTTTGTTTAAAGAATTAGAGGAACTAACCCTAGAAGATCAGGATCAAATGAAGTGTTCTGGGATGGAGGGGGTAACACGTTTCCTGAATGGCAAGAGGACCCCACCCCCTCGTGTAATCTTCCTGCCCATTGTCCCAGTCTCTGGCTTCCCTTTCTATAAAAGGCCTTTGCATATGGATCTCTGAAGATGATCTTTTTTGGGGAAAAATAGCTCCCCCTATCTTCTGGCCCATGAATAAATTTGTTTCCTTACCACACCAACTCTTTTCTCTTGAATACTGGCTTTCTGGTGGTGAGTAGATGGATTTGGATCTCGTAATAATCATGTATCAGTACACGTGCGAAGTTTCTTTAGTGTGAAATGAAATGAAATGGGTAAAGGCCTTTTTAGTTTCTGGTCTCAAGTAAATGGTCAGAATATTAGAGCTACCTCAGACCCTGGGCAATATACCAGTTTATACTGCTTTCCTGCTGTGATTAACCACAGAAATAAAAGACACAGACATTTTCACAGCTAATCATCCACTGCCACTGAAGTGAGCCTCACAAATGAGGAAGGAGAGACTTCACCCTTTCACATGTCTGGCTGGTGGGTAGCTGGGCTGGGGAACCACTTCGGCGGGGAGTGGGGGGTACGGACAATAGAGCTTTGCACAGTTAAGAAAGTAGACCAGGTCCAACTTCATGGCCGTGTGCCCTCTGCAGTGACACAGGTTCACAGAGCTGGTTTGCACACAATGAGCTCCAATATTTTTACACTGTGTCCTACAAATTATATAGCCAGAAGTGTCAAGTGCAAATGATTCTACAAATCCTCTTGCTTCCCTGCCCTCCTC
Organism: Hydrochoerus hydrochaeris; assembly: GCA_004027455.1. Lineage (NCBI taxonomy): Eukaryota > Metazoa > Chordata > Mammalia > Rodentia > Hydrochaeridae > Hydrochoerus > Hydrochoerus hydrochaeris. Next base: position 15,206 of record PVLA01008680.1, read on the forward strand.
CCATGGCTTTGCCTATGGGAGGGAGAAGTGGTGGGGCCCAGCCTCAAGGAACACCAGAAAACAGCAAGGGGCCACTGCTCATTTGCATACAGCAGGAGCAGGGGGCCTGGGAGCCCCAGCAGGTGGTAGGGTATGACTTCTTTCAAGCACAGTGCATCACTAATGAAGCTTCTCAAGCTTTGACCATCTGGGAAATGTGAACCAGTCTTGGAGAAAATTGCCCTGTGTCTGCTGGTAGGAAGGGAGAAGAGCAGACCTGTATGTTCCACAGCACAAAGCTATAATAACACCCGGGGCCTGAAGCAATTAGTTTTTGCTCTAAGTTGCTCATTTGGGAATGAGTCTGCAAGATGAATACTTTCCTTCCACCTAGGAAAACTGTTGCAAAGCTCTGTAAAGGCAGCAAGCATTGGGAGCAACTTCAGGCTTCCCGGTCAGCGACCTCAGCAAGGAGCTGGTTGGGGTTGGGAGATGGGGACCAGAGCCTGGGAGCCTGGGAGATGGGGACCAGAGCCTGCTCGCAGCCTCGGGGTCTGCCTGTCACACACAGGGCAGGAAGCAAACCACAGAAACCCCCTTGCGTTCATCAAATAGGAACCTCAAGGACATAAGTCATTCTTGAGGTTTAATGCTTATCAAATAGGTAAAACATTTAGGAAAACACAGAAAAGAGTCAACCTTGTACCCAGATTTAATACATTCTGGCTCATTTCCTTTAGATTCCTTTTTTGGGGGGGTCTAATCAGTAAAGACATTCCTGTAACCTTCATTTTCCCCACTTGTTTCCTTTTGTTCTTAGGAAAAGTTGTGGCATTGCTTCTCCTTTTACTGAAAAATGTAATTGTTCATAAATAATGTGTAATAGTACTTTTGATTTTACAACAATGTCATCATGTCATTCATATTTCCTTTGGCTACTCAGAATTTTCACCTATGCTTGAGGTATACTTGTGTTGATGAAAAACTAGTACTGTGGTTTCATTTGAATTGATGAAGGGTGTTTCAGTGAATGAATGATCATGCAACAGTTTATTTTGTGCATCATATAAAATATGCACATACTTAATTATGTATTCTTGTCCTTATCAGAGATAATGAGCATCCTTGTTTTGTTCTTCACTTTAAAGATACTATTTCTGTTGGACTCAATAGCTGCCAGATGACTCAAAAAACTAACCTAAGAATTGTAGGAGTCAAGAAAAAATTATACAAAGGATATAACCAATTTATTTACCAAAATCAAGACAGGTAATTTCCAAGTCAATGAAAAGAATTCAACTTTCAGGTAGATGAGACACAGAGAACCCCAAATAGCCACCTCCAGAAAAGAACTTCATGATCCATCATAGTTAAAATCTCAGAAACCTAGTACAAGGACAGAATACCACGTGCTATTATGGAAAAACATTAGGAAAAACGTTAACTTTTAAAAGCAAATCTACCAGACTAACAGCAGATTTCTCAACACAAACCTCAAATTCCAAGAGAGCTTGGGGCATTTTTCAAGCCCCCAAAGAAAACAACTTCCAATCAATACTGGTACATCTTACAAAACCATCTTTCAAAATTAATGGAGAAATAAAGACTTTTCATGACAAAGAAGAATACCTTAAGAAATCTATGACCATCAAGACAGTGTTGTAAAAGTACTCAGAGAGTACAACGAAGCCAGCACCACCAAAGAGCCCAAAAGGAAAAATACATTTGGCAGGGCAGGCAGGTAACCAAAAGAGCGAAATAAAGAAATCAGTGGCAGAAAAACAATAAAAATCACTGGATTTGGTCAATATCATTCAGTAACTCACTGTAAATGGTCTTAACTCCCCAGTTGAAAGACATAGGTAGACAGACTGGAAAAACAGAAAGCAACAGTATTATCCCTACAAGAGACTTCTCATCTCTAAAGGAACACACAGAGCAGAAGTGGAAGGACGGGAAGTGATACTCCATGCAACAGGAGTCTGAAAGCAAGAAGGGTATTTATCCCATCTTTAGTCAAAGTAGACTTCAAGCCAAAACTGATGAGAAGAGAAAAAGAAGGTCACTATACACTGATAAAGGAAACAATTCACCAGGTAGAGGTAACAACTGCAGATATACAGGAACTGAATGTTCGTGCACCCAATTTTGTAAAACAAATACTACTGGATGTAAAAGGCCAGATACACAGCAAAACAAGCATAGTTGTTGACTTCAATACTTCACTCTCACAAAAGCAGGCTAACTGGACAAAAAAAATCCATTAATATTAGAGTTGAGCCACACCATTGGACAAATGGATATGTACAGTGTTAAAAGATATGTACAGTGTTGTATCCAAAAAGAGAATGTGTATTTTTCTCAGCAGCATGTGGAGACTTCTCCAAAATAGACGATACCTCAGGTCATAAAACATGTTCAAGTACATACAAAAGATTTAAAATAATGTGTGTACTGTCAGATCTTAGTCCAATAAAAGTGGAAATCATCAGCAAAAGAAACCACTGGTTCTATGCAAACACATGAAGACTAAGTAATATGTTCTTGAATAATCAATGGGTCACAGAAGAAATTAAAGAAGAAATAAAACTTTCCTAGAACCAAGTGACAATAGCAACACAGCAAGCTAAAACCTAAGGGATACAATGAAAGCAGCCCTAAGAGGGAAGTTCGTGGCTGTGAAAGACCACGTTAGAAACACAGAGAAACTCCACATAAATAAGCTAATGAGCACCTACAGGTCCTAGAAAAGCAAAAGGAATCTAAATCCAAAACTTGTACAAGGAAGGATATTATGAAGATCACAATGGAAGTTAATGAAATTAAGACTTAAAAAAATACAGTAAGTCCCTGACTTAGGAACATTCGAGTTTTGAACTTTCATGGATACACAGACCTCAGATTATGAACATTTGTGGATACATACAAATTGTGGAAGTAACATATCACCATTGTAAGGTATCTGTAAAAGCAAAAATAGTTTATTTACAGTTTTACTGCACTACACCACCACTTAAAAATAATTGTAAAAAATAGCGTATTTACAGTATTTCTGTGTGTATGTTTAGTTTTTTTATGTTTACATAGTATATTTGTATCAAAGATATGTAACTCATTTTGTCAGACTTGTGAACAAGTATGACTTACAGAATGTTCTCCCAGGATGGAACTCGTTTGGAAGTCGGGGGCTTACTGTAGAAGGACCAATGAATCAAAGAGTCAGTTATTTGAAAGGATAACTAAATTAGATAAACCTGAAGCTAAACTTACCAAAAGAAGGAAAGAAAATACCCATATCAATGCTATTAGACATCCCAAAGGGCAAACCACAATGGACACCACCATTGTGTAAGAAAGTTTTTCAAAAACCTATATTCCAAGAAGTGGGAGAATCTAGAAGAAATGGATAAATTTCTAGATAATATAAATTACAACTGAACTAAGGAGATATAAAACTCATGAATAGAATAAAAGCAGGCAATAAAATTAAGCAATGATAAAATCTCTACTAAGAAAATCCCGGATGGATTTGCTGCTGACTTGTATCAGAACTTCACGGAAGAATTAATGGCAATACTTTTAAAACTCTTCCATGAAACTGAAAGGCAAAGAGCACTGCCAAACTCACTCCTTCAAGCTAACATTACCCTGATACTAAAACTGACCGGGACTTAACAAAAAAGGAAAACTATAGACCAATTCCATTAATGAACTTATATGCAAAAGTTTTAGCAAGATCCTTGTAAAGAGAACACAAATAATCACTGAAAAGGTAACACATCATGATCAGACTAGCTCCATCCTCCAAGAAGAGGATTCAACTTATGTAGATAAATAAATGTAATTTACCACATAAGCAGAAATAATTCAACTCGATAGATATAGGAAAAATCTTTGTCAGAGTCCAACACCTATTTACGATAAAAACCTCAGTGAACGCAGGCACAGAAGCACTTTATCTTAAAAAGCAAGCCATGTATGGAGAACCCACTGCTAACATCACACTAAAGGAGGAAAAACTGAAAGCATTTCCACAAAAATCAACAAGGCAAGGATCTTCTCTTATGACTCCTGTTCAATACAGTACTCTAAATCACAAAAATCAATAGTGTTCCTATCCGCCAAGAGCAGACCCACCGAGAAAGCAATCAGGAAGACAATCTCTTTCACAATTGCTTTAAAAAATTGAATATCTAGGAGTTAACCTAACCAAGGAAATGAAAGACCCTTGCACTGATAACAGTATTGCTTTGAAAAACAAATTGAAGAGGACATTAGAAAATGGAAAGATATTTCCTGCTCTTAGATAGGTAGAGCCAACATTATCAAAATGACCACATTACCAAAAATTGTGCATGTTTTAGTACACTTTCAATCAAAGTATCATCAGCTTTTTTAAAAACAGAACTGGAAAAAGCAACTGTGATATTTATTTGGAACCAGAAGAGACCCAGAATAGCTAAAGAAACCCTGAGCAATTAGAGGAAGGCAGGAAGTATTGCAGTTCCAGACTTCAAATTATACTGCAAAGCTATAGCAATGAAACAGCATGGTACTGGCACAAAAACAGATGTGTTGACAGATGGACTAGAATATAGGAGGCAAAAGCAGCCCCAAACACCTTCAGCCATCTGATTTTCTACAAAGGGACCAATAATACATGCCAGAGAAAAATAATATTTTTAACAAATGGTGCTGAGAAAATTGGTTATTACATGTGGAAGATTGAATCTAGACCCATAGCTCTCCCTTTGTAACAGATTGAATTAAAAATAGATCTATATGCTAAACGGGAGCACTGAATCTGAGAGAAACAAAGGCATCATATCGCAGTGACCCATGCACATTCATGTTTATAGCAGCACAGTTCGTAACAGCTAAGTATTGGAAGTGGCCTACATAGCCATCAACAGACGAGTGGAAAAACAAAATGTGGTCTTCTGCACCATGGAGCACTGCTCTGTTAGAAGGAAGGCTGGTCTCGACTCATTTGTAGGAAAGTGGATGCGTCTTGAGACCATAATACTCAATGAACACGGAAGGCCTAACAGCTTCTCTTACATGAAAAACCCAAAGTATATGTATATATTTAAAGAACAAAATTAAAGGGACAGCTAACGCAACGGAGGTAGAAACTGTGAAGACGGAGATGTGCTGGGAGAGGGGAGGGTTAAGGTGGAGGAGGAGTGGGCATGACCAAGATGTGCCATGCAAATGCACCGCGCCCAAGTTGAGTGTGGTTACCGTGTATCACAAACATGCACCAATCGTTGAAAACGGCATCCCTTCTAGAGGGTTAGTGGTCAGTGTGCCAGCTCCAGGAGCCTCCGGAATGCGCTCTTCTGTTAAGCAAGTTTCCTGAACATCTCGGTTGCTCATCATTTTTATTATTTTACAAAGTGCTGCTTGGCATCTAGTGGCTGAGTCTACGAACCTTCCCTTTCAATCTGTTCGTAGGTGGGTTTCTCTGCTGGGCAGAAGGCAGGTGCTCCGTTTGGGTGGTCACCCAGCCCTCTGCTGACAGTGGCCTGCATCGCTCCAGCCTGCCACAGCAGAAGCTGAGCCTGACCATGCTCCTCACTGTCCCTGCAGCTCCCTGTCCAGTATGGGGTGCTCTGGCTGCAGCGCCAGGTGTCATCCATGGAAATCTGCTGAGGGTGCTGGGTAAAGTCAAGAGGAAACAGCAGGTGGAAACCTCCCCTCGCCTTCCTCCTCCTGGGGCCTGGGCCCACTGCTGAGCTGGCTGAAAACTAATCTGTCCTGATGTAGATGACCACTGGGCAGACCAGTGCTGACCACCCCAGACTTCTGGTGTGCTGGTTAAATACATGTCTGTTTGTTTAAGTCATTAAACAAGTTCCTTGTGCCTGCGTCTGACCATGTGTCGAACAACTTTGATGAGAGCCATCTCCTTTTAATAGTCTGTGGTGCTGAGGACTTGACCCAAGGCCTTCACACTGAGCTACACCCTTAGCCTCTTTAATGAATGAACGAATGAATGGGTGAATGAATGAATTTTTGAAAACAGTTCTCTCACTAAGTCACTAATTTGCCCAAGCTGGGCAATCTTCCTGTCTCAGCCTTCTAGAATGCTGAGATGAAAGCCATGCACATCATTTCTGGCTCATCTCTGTATTTTTGAGAGAGACCTTTCCAGGTCAGTATGTATTTTACATTTACTATTGTATTTACTACCTTGCTAATACATTATTTAAATGTTTTGCGTTTGTGTTCATTGGTGAGAGAGGTCTATAATCTTGCTAAATTCATTAGCTGGAAAGATCCATGACATTGGATGAGGAGCTTTCTCCTCCACCCTAACCTTTGGACCAGCACACATGAAGCAATGCTTCTGTGTTACTAGTGAAGGCGCTTGTCTGGACCTGATGAACAAAGTTCTGATTGCCGATTTAATTTCTTTAGTGCTCTCTCTCTCTCTCTTTCTCCCTCTGTCTCCCTCTCTCCCTCTCTCTCTCTCTCCCTCTCTCCTTTTTTCCCTCTCTCCCTCTCTCCCTTGCTCTCATCTCTCTCACTATCTCTTCTTCATTTAATTTGGTAATTCATAATTTTCTTGCAGCCCGTTGCTTGCAAGGTTTCCACAGTAGTGAACATAAGTTGCTCGTGATGCCCTCTTACAGTCTTGCTATCTTCAGTACACCCAGAGTTACCCTCTTTTTACGCCTAACGTTGCTCATGTATGTTCTTTTCCTCACGCTTGATCTCATCAGCTTGGAGACTGCATTAGTCTACACAAAGATCCATCCAGCTCTGAAGTCCCGGTTCTTGCTCTTTCATTGTGTTCTGTTTCTTTTCATTCCCTCCAAGCCCACACTGCTGTCTTCTGCTTCCTGAAGGTGATTGCTTTACTCATGTTCTAGCTTGCTTGTTTCAGAATCCACTCCAGGCTGTGGCCCCTCCTGAGCCTCTTCCTGAGCTGGTGAAGGTCCCCAGCACCCTCTCCCAAGGAGCCCTTGCTGCTCTCCACTTGCACCTCACCTGCCTTGGGGGGTGTCATGGTTTATGTCTGTGGCCCCCAGGCCTCATGCATTTGCATTGTGCATTTGTGATTGTTTCACTGTCTAGCACTTGGGTTGGTGGTGTCAGTGCTACACCCCTCTAGGGGTGGAGCCAGCATACAATGTACTGGCTGGAAGAAGGTGTGTGTGTCTCTCTCTTGCCGGTTCCCGCCTTGCTGTTTGCAGCCGCCATGAACTGCGGTCCCGCCATGTCACCCTGCCGTGGAGCCAACTGAGTGTAGACTGAAATCCCCCAAAACTGTAAGAAATAAACCTTTCCTTTCCCAGCTTTGGCATCAGGAATTTTGTCTCAGCGACCAGTAAAAAGTAACTAAGACAGGGGCCTGCCCAAAGGTGGGCAGCACGCATCAGCTAAGACAGAGAGAGTTCATAATAGGCAATTTGTTCTTGGAGCTTTGAGCATATTATTCCACTGCCTTCTATGCAATTTACTCTTTAAAAAAATTTTCTGGCAAAATAAAAGTCTAACTTCCCCATGGTGTCTTCGCTGAGTCACCGCTTCTCAGATCTCTCGAATGCTAAGGTCTCCGAGGCCACACAGGACAAGAATGTTTTTTTAACAGTTGGACAGAACTTAACATCAAAAGGAATGGGTGGTGAATTTTTAATTGGGAGACAACAATATTGTCATTGTTCAAAGCTATTTAGAGATGCCGTGTTCAGTATCCAGGGTCTGTGTCTCATTTTCTTAAAAAAGAAAAATAGGAATGGTGCCAAAATTTTGGTCTTCTTAGAAGTTTTGCAGGTTTCAGTCAGTGACAATCCTATTGAGAACATAGATGGCCAAGGTGTGCTCAGAGATGACAGCAAAAACATTATTTTCTGAGACTCATAAGTATAGTAGGACCAAATGACAACGTCTAAAAATGTTCTGAAAGGGGTTACAATTATTGGGAGAAGTGTATGAATTCTTTCTGGTGAGCGAGCTGTTTACCACACAACTATTGGTTCCATGGTGGGACCTGGAAAACCTCAGCCTTTGGAGTCAGACAGAATTAAGTTTGTATCACAATTTCATCACTTACCCATAGGCACGATTTTGGACAGATCACAAGGCTTATTTAGGATTAGCTTTTCCTGTTGTACCATGAAGATAATTATACTGTCTGACAGTTTGTGACTGTAAAATTTTTTACAGGGTTAATGAGCAGAAATAAAAATGGAATCTCTGTAAGTTATAAAAAAAAAACCCCTAAGTGTTGTGTGTTCCTGAACTCTAACATTGATGCCCATTAGTGCTGAAACAATGACATGCCCCATAATAAATGGGTATAATTTCTGCAATAGTTAATATTAAAATTGTAAATACAGTGAGGCATCACTTTTTATCATTGTTTAATAACTTGCCCACTTTTCCCTTATAGTTATGTTCTTCCATGACTATTATGCCTCTTATTCATAAAATAATACAGTACTCCTGCAAAACACATACAACACAATGTTTAGGTAATTCAGTTTTAATGCCAAAAAGAAAAGCAAAAGAAAAGCATTGTTGGTGGGAATGTAAAGTAATACAACCACCATGGAAATCAGTGTGGGGATTCCTTAGGAAATGAAAACAGAAATTCCATCTGAATTTCTAGCTGTCCTTTTAGGCATCTTTCTCCAGGAAGTGAAAGGTGGCCTGCCGGAGTGACACTGGCACGGCCGAGTGTACAGCGGCTCGACTGGCTGTAGCCAACACCGGAGCAGCTTGTGTGTCCAGCAGGGTATGAACGGGTAAAGCAGCTGTGGTGTTAGAAACAGCACCGTGTGCATCTCAAAGGTGCTCCACGCTATCGTAAGGGGGGAGAAACGAGTCCTTCTTAGGCGAGTGATGCCCCTTAAGATCATAACGTTCAGCGAAACAAATCAGACACATGAGCTGATCTAAAGGCTTCTCTCATATGAGAAATTAAAGTATGAGCAAAGAGCAAAACAAATGACAGAAAATAGGAAGTAGGGAGCTAGATCTTTCTCAGATGGAAGGGGACCAAGAGCAGGAGGGAGGGGAGAGAGCAGAGGGCTAGGGGACAAAGAAAGGCGTGAAGGTGCGTTGTACACACGTACCAGCTCCGCACAAGGAAGGGAAATGCTGTGTACTGAAAATGTGCATTAATAAAAAGACAATTGGAGAAAATCAGGGAACAGTGAGATTTCCTGGGCCCCCTGCATGCCTTTGTCAGGGCCTCTGGTGGGAGGAGACGTAGTCAAGACCCAGTTCTGCCAGTGGAGATGGGGGTCCACCTCCTGCCCTCCTCGGGGCTCTCTGCGGACCCCTTAGAAGCCCTATCCGTCTATAAACACAGTGAACGCAAATAGCTCACAGCCTGGAAAAGGGGGAGAGAAGGAATCAGCTCCCGAAGTTGTTATAAACTGAAGGGCTCGTTGCTGGGTGACTCAAACATAAGCTAAAGATGAGGTTCAGTGCGCACCCGGCAGGTGGAAAGTGTTCTGCAAACAGCAGTTGGTGTCACTACACTGCCACTGTGCCACCATTTCGGCTTGCCCATTGGTCGACTTTTACATCTGAGTCTACAAAAATAAAACTCACCTGATGTTTTTTACCTAATTACAACTGATGACATGTTTGAATGGTTCTTATTGTTTCTCTTCAGTGCGTTTAAATTTCATGTATGTCCTTCTCCATCTTTCCAGAAAGATGTTTAACAGGCTTGTGGCCTCAGCTTAGTCAATATGTTCATTAAGCACATTCCCAAAAGGAGATAAATGAATAAGAACACACACTTCTCAGATGAAGAGACACAAATGGCAAATAAATATATAAAAAATTGTTCAACATCATTAGTCATTCAAGAGATGCAAATTAAAACAACACTGAGATTCCATATCACCCCACAAAGAATGGTTATCATCAAAAAATCATCCCCTAACAAATGCTGGTGGGGCTGTGGGGAAAAAGGAGCTGTTTTACACTGTTGTCGGAGGGTAGACTGGTGCAACCACTGTGGAAATCATTGTGGAGATTCCTTAAAAACTAGGATTAGAGAGCTCATTCAAGCCAACTCTTCCCCTTCTGGGTATTTTTCCAGAAGAATTTAAAACATCATACCACAGCTATATATGTGCACCCATGTTTATAGCGACATAATTTGTAATAGCTAAATCTTGGAAACAACCCAAATCCCCATCAGCCAAGGAATGGATAAAAAGATGTGATATTTTTACACAATAGAGTATTACTTAGCTATATAGAAAGGTAAACTTGAGGCTTTTATAAGTAAATGGATGCAACTGGAGATCGTACTTAGAAGTGAAATAAATCAGACTGGCATGTGTAAACATTGTACAGTGTCACTAGTACAAGAAGCTGAAAGTGTAAGTAAGATCCAAAAAGTACAACGGATACTGTGAACAGGATAGAAACTGCTCAAAAGGAAAGAACAACTGGGATGGGAGAAAAGGGAAAAGAAGGAAGGGAAAAAATATACACATATATGCACCAAATGAAGCTGTATTACATTGTACTATAGCACAATAGTACAGGTAATTGTACTATATTGAAAAGAACAGTTAGTGCTGATATTGTTCAATCAATTTTGTATGCTTATCTGGTCGTCTGAGCAACTATTTCAAAGACAACAATATGCAATATAATAACCATTGTTAATTTCTTATCATTTTGTTTTGAAATTCTGTTTCATTTTTATCGTTTTTATTCTCTTTAAAATAAAAAAGAAATTGAAAGTAACATTTTATGAAATAATGTTTGTCAAAGAATTTTATTTAATGCCTTTTTTTCCTAAAGAAAAGTAGTCAAGACTCATTATGTGTTTAACAGATTTACAGTTGTTGTTATATTCAAATTTCTCCCCACTTTATTTAACATGATTTCTCCTCTTTAGGTGACCTTTGTCTCAAATCTCAGAGCTGCACATAATGAGCATAAGAGCCTGTTGTCTGTGGAGCTATGACAAAGTACCATCACAGATTTTAATGAGAAGAGAAAATACCGGGAGGAAGAAAGAAAACAGCAGAGTCCACTGTTCATTTAGGTCACATTGAGTAAAAATATTTATTTTAGCAGTGCAGGATCATATCTTCATTTCCCTGGTACAAAACCTGCCCTTTCAACACGCCCGAGCCAAACGACATGGAAATGGGAACAATAACTCCTTTTATGCCTCTACCTCTCAGAGCGCTGAATGGAATAACGAGGGCCACGGAACTGACAGCAGGCCTCTGAGGGTGGCACGCAGGCACCATGCATCCCAGGACAGAGCTGCAGCCCCTGGAACCACACGGGGATGCTCTGGGCCCTGCCTGCTGCCCCCACAAGCCGGCCCAGTGGCCGGAGGTGTCACCCCGAGCTCAGTGTCTCTAGGAAAACCCCCGGGTGCCTGTGACTGCTTAGCAACCACCTGTGATTCTGCATCCCACCCTCCCTTCTGCGGGCAGCTCTAGACTCTTTCTGAAAAGGGTGCAGAGCGTAGCCTGTCCCCTAGGGTAGGGGACCCTGCATACGAACGTGCGATTTAAACTTCAGTATCAGTGAAGACAACAGGAAAATAAAGAAGTTTAGATTTGTCTCAAAAAGCACAATAATCCCCTTTCCAGATGCCCGTACTGTAAGTCCCTTCTGATCACATGGGAGAAAACCTGTTTAAAAGACAGATCATCTTTAGTTTAAAATTAAGGATTAATACTTATTTTATTATAGTGTTGGTTCAGATGATTTATCACAAAATTATGGGCCATGTGATGTTTGGAAAGCTGCCAGCAAGTTCTAAAAGGTCACAGAGAGACAGACACAAAAGATGAAAGGTATCGGATGGATGTTAGGACATCAAAAAGAAACTGTAGACTTTTGGTTATTTTTAAGGCACAATCACTGTCTCCACTGAATTATCTGGTGATTAACAGAAAAATATTTCGGAGGGCAGATAAGGCCGGCCTGACAGGAAGCACAGCACACAGACTGCCCGAGAGGTGCAGATAAAAGCCAGCCGAGTCTCTGCCCGTGACCCCGTCCGATAGCCAGATAAGAGCGCCCACCGCAGAGGAAATCAAATACAGCAGAGCGCGATTAGATCGGCCTGTGCGGAGACTGGGGATCTTTTTATTTTTTTTAAGTGATGCAAGAACAAAAGCCTTGTTTTACTCCTCTCCCGCTCGATTCTTATTTCACTAAGTGTGAAAATCAGAATATAAGGCCGAGTCTACTTCTAGGCGCAAGCGAATCTCCCTCTTGGATGTGGAACCATGAAGAGCTTCGGAAGGTTTACGATTTGCAGAACCTGCCTCATTGCCTGCTCCGATTCCCATCCATCGCAGCCCGTGGGGAAGCTGGCCGAGCCTTCCGTTTCCCCCACTTTGTAAAGTGCAGGAAATGCCCCGAGAGGCTAAGGGACGTGCTGGAGACCACGCTGTCCCTGCTCGGGCCTGAGACCCACTGCCTGGAGAATGCACAGGCCCAGCCGGCCGTGTTCCCGCCCCTCGTACTGGTTCGCTCCTTCCTGCTCTTGAGGCGTCTCTTTTTGACTGAATCGCTGTGGAACTCATCCCGGCCTGTGCTGGCGAACTCTTACTATGGCAGCCTATTCAGGAAGCTTTTAGCCAGTGTAACTGGTGTCAGGTGAGATTGACGACGAAGGGCGAGGGCAGATTTCCCTCTCCCACGCCTAGGTTTGTCCCAGACAGCACTTACCCAATGGTGATACGTGGTGGGCATGTCCAGCAGGGCAAGCACCAGATGCACTTTCCTCTCTGCATATAGACAAGCAGTTTGAAAACACTCACAGGAGTCTTTGCAAGACATAAAATTCTAGTTCCCACTTCAGTCTGCTGGCGGGTAACATCTTGACGCTGCGTAGTTCAAATGACCATTCAATAAAAGAGACCAGAGAGAGAAAAGACTGCTAATCACGCACCCAGAAGTCAGGATATTGCTTTTGTTTGGTTTGGTTTTACCTTAACAATGTATTTAAATAAAAATCCAGTAAAAAGGGCCAATTTTCAGAGCAGAAATAATATTTTTTCAGTAGAGTTCACGATCCCATTAGTTAAGGTTTCACTTTTTAAACACAGAGATGCGTAAAAATGACAGCAATTCATTGGATGGAAGTGTAGTGAATAGTCAAAGGCAATTAATTCCTTGAGTTGTTGAAAAATAAATTCCTGCTCTGACGAAAATGCCCAGGAGACAAAATCAGCTCCTGCGATACCAAAGAGGAAGACGGTCCCTCTGTCACCTTGGCTGACATGAAGCTGCATTAGAAATTAGAACTGATAATCAGAGTCCCGGTGTGGAAGTCGGTTTGGGGTCACTGGAAATGGAAGTGATGAAGATGATAACAAAAGTAGCCGGCGAGGACCCAGCCTGCCCCGTGTGCTCAGGGTAGGAGCAGTGTGACTGAGAACGCTCTTGGCGTGGAATTGTGCTGCACGGCCTGGCCAGAGACCTGCCCAGGGTCACCCTGGGAACAATCAGTCAGTCTAGCTGTGTCTCCAGAGCAGCCGAGAGAGCTGTAGGGGAGAAACCACACAGGCTGGTTCCTGTCCTAACTCCTGGCCAATCCATGACTCGGACAGTTCATGGGACCTTCACACACCCGGTTTCCTTATCAGTGAAGAAGCGAGGCTGGTGGTTCTGATCTGCACTGCACCCCCGAGCTTCAGGAGGGGCAGGACATGGGCTTGGGGCTGCCGTGCTTGACCTGTGCACTGCGGAAGACTGAAGATGTGAGGTATTTGCTTATAGATCCGCTTCTCTTTCAGAGATGTGCACATCGTCACTGGCATATTGCAACGAACTTCAAAATCATTCCCGAACTCATAAATTCTTGGCCATTCTTGGTATCTTCTCAAACATAAGATAAAAATATTACTTCTATCAAGTTGGGGCCTCTAAAGATATTTTTACATAAAAATTCAGTCTCCATTTCTTCAAAAGTAGGGAGCCATGAGTCAAAGTGATATCACAAAACTCCACCAGCTGTAACTTCCTTTGATTGTGAGAGATGGTTTAGACGAAGTATCAGCTTTTAAAAGCTGTGGGAACAAGGCATTCCCATCACCTTTCCTCGCTGCACCGTCTTTGCACTTTTTGCTCTTCATGGCAAAATAGTGAATGTCCAAATGCTTTACTCAGCCAAAAGGAAGAGCAGATGCTGGGGCTGAGGGCAGGTGGCCTCGTGGCGAGCGCTTGCCCAGGGAGTGCAGGCCCTGGGTTTCATCCTCAGCCAGTGAAAACACCAAAGAAAACAAGCAGTAGCTGAGGATGTAGCACTGGCTGCTTCTCCTAGTGCTCACAGGTGGACGTTTTTTGTTTTTTGGGTTTTTTTTTTTTTTTTTTTTGCATAAATTGTCAGCTTCCTATGCTATTAGCAGTGAGCTTGGCAAAGTTTAGAAACTCTTGTGAGATTTGGTCTGAGTCAGGTACTTGAAGGCAAGTGACAGTCGACTCAGACAGCAGTTCTGGTGATGTTTCATGGGATGGGACTCCTCTCACACTGTCCCCTGAGAGTCACGTGACCGACTTGAAAGGGTGAGGGCAGCTACTCCCGCCCTGGTGGCTGCAGGAATGACCACTACTACAAGGTCACCCTCGGAGAGTTCAGAAGACAGGCCCGTGAGCATCTGTGAGCTCACATGGGGACCGTGGCATGGCAGAGGGGAATGTCCAGGGGCTGGGAAGAGAGGGGAAGTGTGCCCCCTTCCAGCCACACCCCAGCAATCCACTCCCACCTGCACCCCACCTCCGAGTCAGCTAGACACCCTATAATCCAGTCACCTTCCGAAAGCCCTGCCTCTGACTGTTTGAGGCATTTGGGGGACATCTTGGCAACAATCATAACACTTACTGCACTGTTCCTACAAGAAACTGAAAGAGACATCCATGGGTAGGGCCAGAGATTTGCTTAGCTGTTACATCCACGTGGAGATACTCTTCGGCTGTTAATGTTTTGATTAAACAGGTTCAATGGCAATAACCAGTGTGAATTTAAGAAAAAGAATTAGGTTTAATGCAGTTTTAAGTTATTTTAAAATACACTGTTTCTTTTTGAATTTCTGCAGCAGAAGGCCTGGCGAGGCATTGGAAAGCCTGTTGGGGAGCGCAGTCGGCTTTCTTTTCTTTTCCTGCAGACACCACCAGGCTGGCTCCGCACTGGCCTTGCAGTCTGCTGCCTCTGTCTGGGAGACTCTCAGCTCGTGTTCCACGTGGCTGCTGCCGGGGCGGTGTGAGGCTGTGACGGGGAAAGCCAGGGCACAGTGGACCCTTTCAATCCGTGACATCGCGAGGTTTCTTTTTCCTGTAGGAAACCGGAAATGACCACGCATTCCGAGCTCAAGGATCCCACAGGGGATGTTTAAATGCCCGCGTTTAAAATGAACACAAGTTCCAGTCCGGTGAAGGGATATTTCTGAGCTCTCGGCCCTTCCTTTGTCCTTGCAGTGTTACCCTATAGCGTGAATGATCCTGCAGCTGAGCCCCATCCCTGGGTCTCTCTGCTGCCTCTCACCTGCTCTCCTGTGGCCTCTGCCCGGCCAACACTACTTTCTGCTCCTGCTTTTGTATGAGTTTCCTAGCTGATCTCTTTGTTTCACTTGAGCGTCTCTTCTTTTTCTCAATTTTTTACAAGTATATTTTCACGATGTGTTTTTCATGACACTTTGATTCATTGACCTTTGGCACTTTTTAGCCATAATTCCATTACTTTCCTTTCTGATCTTCATTATTTTTTTTCCTCCCATTAGTCTCATGTAGATGTTTACTATCTTTCTAGGACCTTGAACTGTATCATTAGATTATTTGTTCCAGATTGCTCTATTCTTTTTATATGTATATTCACAGCTGTAACCTTCTGTCTTAGAACTGCTTTCTTCATGTCCCATAGGTTTTGGTGTATTGTGCTTCCATTGTCTTTTGATCTAGAATATTTTATTTCTTCCCTGATTTCTTCTGTGATATGCTGACTATTCAATAGTGTATTATTTAATCTCTGTGTGTTTGCATTGCTTCTGTGGCTTCCTTTGCTGTTTTTTGTTTTGTTTTGTTTTGCTTTTGCCTAATTGCATTGTGCTATGATCTGATCACATGCAGGGAATTATTTCAATTCTTTTGTAGTTATTTAAACATACTTTATGACTAAGAAATGGGTCTATTGTGGAAAAAAGTTCTATCAGTCTAGTTTCTCTTCAGTCTACAGACCATGGCTTCAAGAGCTGTCTAAAATTGGCTGGCTTCACATGTCTGCCATCTCTTGTGAATAAAATCCCAGCTCTCTCCAGTAGTCTGCAGAGTCACTGGAAGAATGCAGCCTGGCTGACTTTTTCGCACTGCTGTGATTCCCTCTCTCCTTTCCTCAGTAAACGGCACCACAACTGGGACTCTTTTCTGTGCCTCAAATGCAGGGGCCACGTCTTCTCGAGCTATTTACCTGCCCCGCTTTTCACCTTGCTGGCCTCGTCTCCTTCTTCAGCCATCGGCCCACACTTTACCGTTTCCCTAGTTACTCCGCTGGAGCCAGTGATTGATCCCTCCTGTGGAAGCCGACATCCAAGATGGAGCCCCGTGACTCCCACCTCTAGGATCCTTATTATCATCTGGTTGTTTGTTCAGTGTCCTTTGGCTACAATAGCAAATTACCACATAGTAGATGGCTGAAAGAATGGGAACTTATTGTCTCACAACCCTGGAGGCTCAAAGTACAAAATAAAGGTGTTGACAGAGCATACTTCCTCTAATGACTCTAGGAAAGAATCCTTCCTTTGCCCCTCCAGCTTATAGGGGTTCCCAGCAATGCTTGGCCCTCCTGGGCTCACAGATTCATCCCAGTGGGCTCTGCCTCTGGTTTCATATGGCTTTCTTCTTAGGGTCTCTCATTGTCTCCCAAATGCTTTTCCTTTCTCCTCTCTTCCTCCTCCTGCTTCTCCTTCTTCCCATCCTCCTTCCCTTTATCCTTCTTCTTTCCTTCTCCTTCCTCCCTTTCCATGTTCCTTCTTCCTCTCTTTTCAGCGCTGGGGAATCAACCCAAGGCCTTTGCTCGGAGCTCCATCCTCACCCCTTTTCCTATATTGAGACAGGATGTCACTAAGTCACTAAGTCCGCAGGCTTGGCTTGAACTTACAATCCTCCTGTCTCGGCTGAGGGTACCAGCCATTGGACGGAAGGGCCATGATATCCAGGGTAACTACCTTATAACTCGGTTTCATCTGGAATGACTCGTGTTTTTAAGTAAGATCTCATTCACAGTACTGGTGTTAGGACTTCAGCTTA
Source organism: Hydrochoerus hydrochaeris (assembly GCA_004027455.1). Lineage (NCBI taxonomy): Eukaryota > Metazoa > Chordata > Mammalia > Rodentia > Hydrochaeridae > Hydrochoerus > Hydrochoerus hydrochaeris. The sequence goes on from PVLA01008680.1 coordinate 32,441, forward strand.
TCTTTCTCAGGGGCAGTTTCAACTGCAGCTATTCGCTCCCACACTGGATAAGACTAACACGTGTGCCTAGAGGGTTATGGGGCAGCGGCAGTGTGAAGCTCTCGAGGTTAAGTACCAGACGGTGCGGGTTCCCCGTGCTGTCTCTGGGAAGAGGCCCTTCGGGAAGATGCTCAAGCAGCCTTTGGAGAGGCCCAGGCGGTAAGACACGATGCCCTGCCAGTATCTTGCCAGCCACACGGGGTCACCCTGTCCATCTTCCCGTCCTGGTCAAGCTTCCAGACGATAGCAGTAGGGGTCAACATCTTAGTTGCTGAGATGCTGATCCAGAATCATTCACTAAACAAGCTCTGAATTCCTGGCTCAGGGACATTTTGAGATAATGAATGTTAATTGTTTTAAGCCATTAAGTTTGGGGTGATTCGTTGCACAGGAATAAATAATTAACAAAATTCCTACTTCTAATTCTGTGTTTGTTACAAAAATATATTTAATAAATATCAGTTATTAATAATACATTTTAAAGAAAATTAAGTAAATGCAATCACTTTAGGTATCATTTAAATAAATTTATCCATAATTCCTCCAACCATCCATTGTGATAGCTGCAAAAGATGACAATGTTCAAAGGCCTGAGAAAGAAAAAACATTCCTGTGAGATTAGCAGAACAAGATCTGCCATTTATTACAAAGCAGCAAACCAAGGATACATGCAAAAATGTGAATGAATCTCAAAAACACTGTGCTGAAGGAGAGAAGCCAGAGACAAAAGAACACATGCTGCATAATTCTATTTATGTAAAACCCTAGAAAGAGACACATCTAATCTCCAGTGACAGAAAGCAGACCAGTGCTTGCTGGAGCCTGGGTGGGGGAGTCTGCTGGATGCAAAGCAGCATTGGAGAACCTTCCCGCGCGATGGAGTTGCTCAATACCTGGCCTGGAGTGGTCACGGGGTGGACAGTTTTCAGCACTCATCAGATTCTGTCCTTACGATGCATGCATTTGCTGTATGTAAATTATACCTCAATAGCTGATGAAAAAATAAAATTTCCTGAGCACTCTTGGAGTCTAGTGCTTTACCTAAGCACCTCTTTTAGAGATAGCCACATTTTGGGAAAATAAATGGAATCTTAGATCTGCACAGGCTTATGTTCAAATCTTCTTGTTTGTTTCAATACGTGTTTGTTAGGGTTTCTGGAAGCATTTTATACACCATCTATCACAGGCATGGAAAATCTCAATAGCGTCACAAGTGCAGTATTAGAAGTGAACAGAGGGAGGCCCAGAGTAAGTAAAGGCCAAGACTAGGACTCTGGGCTTTCAGTGGGACTGCTTTTGAAGGCACTGGGGAGTGAACCCGTAGCCTTCATGCTTAGCTACATACCCAGCCTTTTTGATTTTTTATTTTGTGGTAGGATCTCACTAAGTTTCTCAGGCTAGGCTTGAACTTGAGACTCTCCCAGAGAGTGCTGGGATCACAAGACTGTACCGCTGTACCCTCCTGGGACACACAGCCACCCCCCACCAGAGTCCCAGTCAGTGGCTGAACATTTTACAGGTAAGGAATCTGAAGCCACCTCGGCTACTGAGCAGTAGATTCCCCAGGAGACAGAGAAGTTGACGTAGGTAACTAGGGAAGAGATGGAAAACGGGAAGGCAAAGACTTAAAATACAAGGATGAGAGATCTATTTGCATTTGTGCATGTGTTTCGGTTTAGGAGAAAATAGAACATAGCTCATCTGAGTTCTCAAGATAAATTCAATTGTCCATTTTCCCTCTCAAAGTCCTTGCTGCATCCTACACCCTGCAGAACCCAGGGCCTGACACCAGCCTCCCAAACCCACTAGTCACCTCCAGTTCAGCAGCCCCTGTGATGATTTCTGTCCGTGCTGCACATCTAGAAATATGTCACTGCCCTTGTCTCCAACTATATTCAGTACACACCCAGACTTTATTATACCCTCACAATGCTGTCTGGACACAGATTGTTTAAGTCTCTCCTGGGTTCACTTACTGAGGACTTCTGAGCAGTGGAAAGGTAAGTATCCTGAATGGCTTCCTAGCGCCATCATGCACAGCACAAGGTCAGCCAGCACTGATGCAGAGGTAGGGAAGGGAGGCCAGGAAGGAAAGGAGGGGCACATGTACAGTCAGATTGCCCTGTGGGTGGACACAGTGCAGCCTCACAGAGAACTCTGGAAAGTCTGCAGAACACACCTTTGAGTTACCAAGCCGAGTGTGAGAACCACTCCTCGGGTATTATATGCACCGCAGAGCAATCGCAGCCAGCCCCGGTGCAGGTGGAGTGAGCTGTAGGGGAAAAGGAGCCCAGAATATAACAGGACGCGTTGGGCACTAACAGCTTCCCCTGCATCACCGGTGCAAAGCTCATTCATGGCACTGTGTGTCTGGGATCAGCTGAGAGCTGTGCTCTGGGAAGGAACCCTAAGGAAGACTTCTCTTCTGTTTGGAACTGAGCTGTGTCATGCCTCCAAGAAGAAAAGGAGGAAAAGGAAGAGGAAGAAGGAGGAGAAGGGGGAAAAGGAAAGGAAGGAAGAGGAGGAGGAGCAGGAGAGGGGAAAAGGGAGAAGGGGAGCTCACAGCCAGCCTCCATTCCCGTCTAGCTCGATTTGCCGATGAACACAGAAGCTGCTCAGCTCACAGTTTGTCACATCGTCATTACCAAGTAGCCGCCACACTTCACGGCTTGTGGTCACTCTCGGCGTGGCACGGACACAGAGCAGAGCTGGGGAGAAGGGAGTATCCTGTTCTGGTCCCCACTGCACCCCAGCCTGGCTGCAGCGACATTTCTACATCAGTTCCTCATTAATGCACACCACGCTGCATCCTGATTCTCTCTTCAAATTAAACTAATATTTGAAATGAAGGAAAAAAAATCACAAGAAGAAGAGTCACTCACCACAACGGCTCTGCACTGAAGCTGCATGCAGAGGCAGCTGCATTTTTGTGCCTTTGCTGTAAAACGAAGCAGACGTCTGTTCTGGAAAGTACTATAATTATAAAGCAATTTTCCACCTCTTATGGGAGGACTCTTCTTTCATAAAATATTAACTAAATATAATATCAGTGCCATAGGTTAGGAACAGTCTTAGATTCTCCATCAAAAGTCACTTTGTAATGGCTATGAAGGTCTTTCTCAAGATGACACTACCCAAAAGCGTCCTCCTCGCTCTCAGAGTCACTTGGTATTGAGCGAAGCCCAATGTGTGTCTCTGCTCTTCTCTAGGTAACCCGAGGCTAAGTGCTTTACCCTGCAAACGTGGTAATTTGCAGTGCTGCTGGGTCTGGACGCGCTCTGGCTGCTGTGGTAGTTTCATCTGTAACGACTGTGTCCCGAGGACCTAAACTGTCCACGATGAAAGCATTCGCCCGAAGCTGGGGACTTGGCTTGCCAACTGTGGAGTTAGCGGCGCCTTTTCAAGTGGTGGAAAGGACAGTGCTTCTGGGAGCTGTCTGGATCGCAAGCACCCCTGGAGTTACCAGCTCAGAGTCCAGAGCAGGGCCGAGAATTTCTCTGGCTACAAGAGGCAAAGTCAAAGATCAATTGTTTCCTTGTTTTTTTTTTTGTGTGTGTGTTTTGTTCTTTGGTTCATTTGTTCCTTCTTCCTTTCTTTCCTTGCTTCCTGCCTTCCTTCTCTCTCTTTTTGTCTCTGCCTTAGTTACCTTTCTTGCTGCTGGGACAGAACACCTGACACCCACAATTTAAGGACAGAAAGATTGTCTTGGGCATGTATTTCAGTCTATGGTCAATTGGCTCCAAGACAGGCAGGCATGGCGGAGGAGGCTGGTAGAAACCTGATCATGACACGGTGGCCCGGAAGCAGAGAGAGAATGAAGGAGGGGCAGGAAGGAGAGAGCCCCTCCCAGGCCACAACCCCGGGGCTGCAGCTTCCTGCCCAACAGGAAGTCAGTGATCCCTCCCCACAATCCCGGGCCTCCCGCAGGTCCCGCCTGCCAGCGCGTCAGCTCTTGGGGGACATCTAGATGTGGGCTGTAACTCCCTCCTTTTCTTCTTTCTTTCATTCATGGCTTTCCCTTCTTATTTCCTTACATAACACTTTGTGGGGTTTTGTTTTATTTAGTGGTTGGCGTGCTGAGACTTGTCTAAAAATTCACAAACTGACTGTGCAGTGCCGTGTCCACATGCTCTTCTTCCCCCCAGAAGTGACCACCACTTTCCAACTCTCGGAACCAATTTGTCCTTCTATGGAGAATGGGTAGCCCAAAGCAAAGAGTGCAGACGTTTATCCCCCGGTATTATTTCGAGACACTCTGCCAGTTTTCACTGACTCCTCAAGTTAGAACAGAGTGCAAAGCACACACAGATAACAAAAGAAGAACAAAGCTGCAGACCATTCTGTTTTTAAAATCTTCTTCATTAGACGTAATGTGTAGAGAATCCATACATGCCCACATGGAGCTTGCCCCAGGGCCCCATCTTCGTTTGTTAATTTAGACTTCTTAAATGGGTCACCAAACTCTATTGATCTTAATCAGCAAAACCCCTTTTGTTTCTCAGGTCTTAGGAGTCTTCAGATTATCTAGGAATTTTTGTTCACTAGGACCTGGGAACAGAAGCTTTCGTTAGACATGTCTGCAGTGCAGACTGGGAGCAGACCTCTGGTTCTGTGCTCACCTTGAGGGGACACCTATCCAGGTTAGTGTGCAGCGTGTCCTAAATAAATGCTTGCGTCCATGAGCAACACTCAGTCAAATGGGAGAAAGCTTTTGCAGCCAGTTGTGAATCAGTAGTGTAGTGTAACATGATCTAAGAATTGAGTGTGTGTTATAAGTTGAACTATTATATGGATTACAGTTTTCATCATAGATATCACAAGTTATTATTGTGATAAATATGATATCTGTGAAAATGAGGCAAACACCTTACCTGTGAACTCTGAAAGCAGCAAAGGCTAGAACCAGACCAGCTGAGGGACGGAGCTATGGCCCAGTTTCATCAGATCTCAACACCAGCACGTGATTTGTCTTCATGTTACTTTTTTCCAATAAATTAAACATTTCAGAGTGAATAGAGAAGCAGCATCAAGTACTTCTTACCACATTTGCCTTTCATGTAATAAACGTATTTGTGACCTCTAACAAAGCCAGTAACAATGTAAAATTGAATATTAACCCAGCCAAACAGAAAGGGAGAGAGGTGTTTCCAAAAATATTCCCTGAACATTATTAACACAAAAGAGCTGCTCTTGCCTCCTGTCTGTCTGTGCGTCTGTCTGTCAGATCAGTGTCGGGCAGTGGCAGGGCCAGCGGGGCGGAGAGAGTCAGGCCCGCACAGTGCCGGGGGTGGGCTTGGGGGTTGGCGGGCCACATGGTCCTATTTATCCCTGTCAACCGCAGCGTCTATTAGCTATTTTTAATGAATCACCGCTCCTTTTACTTTTGCCATCAGCCATGACCTTCACCATTTAGAAACACATGGTCTCTCATAAACGATAGCCCACGACATATAAACTCAAGAAGGATTCTATCACGGCTCCAACTACAAGATCTATCACTAAAACAAACGGCTCATTCTAGCTGAAGAGACACTCGTATATATCACTGAACCAACCTTCCATATTTTGAAATTTACTGCTCCGTGCTGGCTGGTTTTTTCTGAAGGAGGCCAGGCAACCTTGCTCACTTAATACTTTTGATAAACTTCTGCTGACAAGGAAGGTGATTAACAACGGGTGAAAGAATTGAAATAAGAGTAGGAAAGACAGAGCCAAAAAAGCAGACGGTGAGGCTGACGGAAACTAACGTCTCTACAGAAATATATGATGGACCCTCCTTTTTTACCATGCCAAGTAATTACTTGCACCGGCCTGTTGTAATAATTCCTATTACAGCCCAAACGGAAAAGTCAGTAACTCACCCGCCCTGGGACAAGGTGAAGGCAAGGCCAGAGTAGCATGGATCAATATTTCATTTACTCACGGAGGTTAGCTGCTATCCCTGTATCAAATTCTTTTACAGAAAGCCATGAAAGAAATGAGGTTTGCTGCAAAACACCAATGCAGAGGCCTCGCTTCCTTGGGGTCCCCGGGAAGGAAGCGGAGTGACGAACCCTTTCAGGAAAACAATGTGCACTCAAGGTCGTTCACGACTTGCTACTGTTGGAAAATAAAATGCCATTAGCCTGATGCGAGGAATGTGCATCCATCAGCTGCAGACGGAGAGAAGTATGGGCGAGACTTGGAGGTGCTGCTAATAACAGATGAGCCATTTGAACACTGTCTACACAATCTGACAATTGTGGAAAAATCGTTGTTTGATGGCGCATCATTTGTTTTAGAAAATCCCATTAGCATTTATCTCTGATTAACTCCTGGCTTAAAAAATAATAAAACCACAAAGAAGGGAAGGACTACAGTAATAGTTCCTCCACCTCCAGGAAGTTTCTAGCTGTTCATTCTTCCTAAAATGCAATTACGGTGCAACCACGAAATGCCCCACACACCAACAACGAGACATGCCCAACTGTTTCTCAACAGGTTTCCTTCTAGATGGTGGAAAGTGTTTTCTACAGCCTTTTATGGGGAAAGGTCCAGACATCAAGCTATTTTCAGTTTTGTGTGGAAACTAGCAAACCAGCTTGTTCACCTTCGACACTAAAACAGGCTTCCACAGTCCTGGAACAGTCTGTGAGCCGAACAGTCCTGTGAGCCGAACATCAGATGCAAAATCTGGGTGCTTTCCCCTCACACTCTAGGCTGGGTAGGCTGTGTGCTGCCTTCATCCGCGTGTCCGTAAAAAGCGCTGTCTCTATGCCCCACATGCCCACAGGGAAGAGCCTAGGAAATCCTCCAGGGTCGCTTTTCTCCTCCACGTTTATGTAATTTCCCCGTTGCTTTTCTTAAGATTCCAAGAAGGAAGACAATACAGAAAGCTTGATTTACTTGCTTAAAAACAGGCTTCTGGCAGTCAAAATGTAACCATTCCAGTTTCTGGAAGTTTATTTTTTTTCTCTGAAATAAATGTGTTTCCCTTCATCGGCACTTCCAAGCTGCTCCATTCCACCTCTCCCTACTTGCCTGCCAGGAGGGTTAGCTCATGGGTTGGGGTGTCTTTGGCTGTCACGTGGGCCTTAGAGCCACACCAGCCTGCAGACTCAGACTGGTTCAGGCCAGCAGGATGTGCAGCCCATGCTGCCGACATTAGAGAAGTATTTCCAAGCATGCGGGGTTGCAGATTTTCCTAAGAATTTTTACCCCTCCTCCATTCCCCCTTTAAATCTTGGACCCCAGGAGTATTTCCAGGGAAATTCAACCCATATGTGCTTGATTCGTGTTCACTTAACTCATTGACATGTTGTTTTCCAGGAGCTGATTGATGTACAAGGAGTCTTCTGACCTTTCCTCCTGAACCTTGCAGTCCTGCCTTCCTTTGAGCTGGAAAATTGCTTTTTACTTGGGGTAAGTAGCACTTTGGAGAGTTGAGAGTTTCGAGCTCAGCTTGAAGCATAGTTCCCAAATCTGTGTGGGATTCTAGGTTGGGCAAACGTGGCCTCGATACCTTTGTAGCAAGCTCTTTCTTGCTGCATTTTTTTTTCCATGTGTGACACCGTAGCTATAGAAAGAATCCCAAGGATGACAATTACTTTCAGAGCACACGAGCAGGTGTCTTTGGAAGCTGCAGTGTCACTCTGATGGCTTAAGACGTCCAAGTGCATCTGTTCGCTTCAGCCCCCTTCACTTGCCATAGTTTCTTTCATGTGTTCCCAACCCAAAGAACACCCTTTGCCAAGTTTCAAATGTGCAATAAAGGCAGCAGCTGACTTTAAACCTTGCTTTGATTCTGTTGGGCAGCATCTCAGCCGGGTCAGGTTCCCTGGCAAAGCATTTCGGTACACTTTCCTAATGCTGCCCCCTGGAACTCATCCGAGGTTATGACACTAAACCATAAAAGTCGCAAAGGCAGGTCCCTCCCTCCCTTCCTCCCTCCCTCCCTCCCATCAGGCCAGGCTGCATCTTGCTCCGTGGACAGCTGTTGCTTGATCAAGAATAGCTGGAATAGCAGACACCATGAAAGGACAGTCCCAGATCTTCCTTATAATTCTGGATGGAGAGGCAGGAATGGATCCTGTAATGGGAGTCTACGAGCCCTGGTGTCCACAGGAGCCAACCAAGAAATGCAAATCACAGGGATAGATGGTAAGAGGCCTGTCTCCAACGAGAGAGCACATCAAAAGGAACAGGAGGTCCAGACACAGCCGCCCCAACCGGGGTTCCAAGCCCGGTGCTGCTAGGTCTAGGGTTTGCAAAAGGAGCCTGATATCTCCCAACTTCAAATACGAGCACCAGACTCCTGCGAGGAGACAGCCCGCTTATACACCATGTCTACCACCCAGTGCAGACAGGGTCAGGCAAAGCAGCAAAGGGAACAGGAAGGGGAATGGCAGCTCGTGCCTCCTGGGCGACTGTCGCATGCCTGCTGATGGCTCAGCATTGACTCAGAGCTCCCACGTCAGTACGTCAGGGTGGCTGGTTTTTAAAATGATTTTCCCCAGTCATAACAAGAGGCAAAGAATTGGGGTCTGTTAAAATACAGAGTCCCAGGCCTCTCCCAGCTACTGAATCAAAAATCTCTCGACTTGGGACTCGGGAGGTGGAGCCAGCAGGAGCCACGTGACGGCAGAGGCAGCCGCCTGCTCTCTTCAGCCTCCCTTCACCGGCTTGCATTCCTGCCATGCCGACGAAAGCAGGAAATGGGCTCTGAGGACAGAGGGCCCACAAGGTCACGAAGGGGATGGAACAGAATCGAGTCTACCTCTAAATCCAAGTCTGCCTCCAAGCCTGGGCTCTTTGCTTTATGCCACCAGGACCACTGTGCTGCTGGGTCCCCCATGAGCGCTGGGGTGACCGCTGCTCAATGGAAAGATTCTGTGTGGTGTGGTCACGGAATCTCAGGGAGTTGACAGTGATGGCAGTGGTGATGATCAGGACGAGGAGGAGGAGTCAGGCGTCCTCACTCTGCCACCCGGGGAATGGTGGACCCCACCAAGGATCTGGGTGACCTAGCCTGAGATGTCTGCACCGCCCGGTGCTGGCTGCCTCTTCCTTCGGGTGGGGCTCCACAGCCATCTTCGTGCTCTGCTTGGGGAAGGAGCTAATGCTATACCTTGTGCAACGCTGAGGGTGAGCACAGGGCCTGGGTCCTGAAAGGCAGTCAGCTATGTCCCCTGAGGCCCAGCCGCAGCACCAGGGAGGCCTGGCAAGGCCCGTTGATGGTGTCACTCTTTGCCCCAGGATTCTCTGCCAGCCCCTCAAACCCTAGCTGCCTGTGCTAGATCACCAGCCCTAGATGGTGTGGCCAGGCAGGCTTAAGTGTGGCCTGTGTCCCTCCCTCTCACAGCAGCCACTGCCTTGGTGAGGTGATGGAGTAGATGTCCGCCTGCGGGTCAGTGGCCGCGGACCTCAGCTCTGCTCCACTTGACATCCAGCCAAAGGCCAGAAGTAATTCCACAAGTCACCGCCGGAATGACAGCAAGGAGCCCCCACCCCGCCTGTCTAGCTCAGGGAGAACTGCTGCTCTGGAAGGGGATTGGGGGCTCCAGAGGGACCCGGTCCCCACGCTGTCACCTGAGCAGCACATGTATGGCTTGTGGGGCGCGGTGTGGTTATTCTGTCTTCCTGAAAGCAAAAGCCTGTTTATCCGAGTTTAATTCCTGTGCCTTCTAAATAGCAAGGTAAAGTCTCTTTTTCTCTCTAAAATAAAATCAACCTATTTTTAGTAACTTCCTGGCTTAGAAATTCCATTACCGTGTTAATCATTTCCATAGTGAACATGCATTTTTTTTATATCAATTTTGTGTAAAATTTTTTTCTTGTCCTCTTTGGTTTGAGGCTCATGCTTTCTCTAAGTTTGCATTTTAAGCTCAAAAATTAAGTTCTCTTTAAGACTAATGTTCTTTCACTGTAAAATAGGCTGCTTACAAAGCTCGTTCTTTAATGAAAATCTAATGCTGTGAAATCTTACCTAGTCCTGTGGCTAATACCTTATGACATGTTGTGATTTTTTTTTTCTTTTTGAGACATGGTCTCACTGTACAGTTCAGACTGGCCCTCACCTCACTTTGTAGCCCAGGCTGCTCTCCAACTTGCAACAACCATCCTGTCTCAGCCTCCTAAGTACTGGGATGACAGGGGCACCCCCCTCCGGCTCTGTGGCTCGTTTTTATGAGGCCCTGAACACACCTTTCATGTGCTCCTCGCAGATCAGTGATGCACTGGCTTAACCATATTGTTTTCAAAGACCATGGAGCCGGGCCCAGCAGCCAGGTGCAGCCCGAACCCAGGGCTTCAGAGTTGAAATGAAACCACACTCGCTGTGTTTTGCCTATAAGCATAGCTGAGGAATTCTGGGGCTGAGCTCATCTTAACTGTTTTAAGCAAGTGTGTTATTTAAAGGTTGAGATGGGCACAGCTCCTGAGACAGCATCTGGAGATGTGAGCGTGTGTGCTTCCGAAGCAAGGCTTGAGAAGCGTCTACCGTGGCCAGCGCACACGCCTTGGGCATTGCTGACCTTTTCTGCTCACCATTGAGATTTCACTCTGAGAAGGCAGGATGACAACAGAGAAGAGTTTCTTAAGGCTTTCCCTGCACTTCTGTGCCCTCTGTTTGATCATCTTCCAAGCCCGTGTGCACTGCCAAATCAAACAGCCCAGGCGCGCCGCGGGCAGCCCCTCCAGGGGGTACAGGAATCCTGCAGCCTGAGCACGGCAGAGACGGGACGCGCGCAGCCGGGAGGACAGGGAGGCAGACAATGCCAGCCTGTTCTGCGGGAATTTCTGGTGCTGATCTCTGCTCCCTGAACCCGCTCTTCACGTCCCCGTGTCGCTCCGGCCAAGCTGCGCTGCATTCCCATAGACACCCTGAAAAGAGGAGGGGCCTCCCTCTGAGGTTTTGGAGCCTGCTTCACAAGAAGGCTGAAAACATCACAGAAATCTCCACTCGTCATCCCGCAAACTCAGTGGAAAAGAACCACAGGTCCTCCTGGTGGGTGAAGGCCCCAGCTCGGAGGGTTCCCTGCTCGTGCCGCTCCCCGGCATCCTTGCCAGGAAGATGGTGTTAGTGCACACGGCTCACTCTGCTCTTTCTCAGATGGAGGAGTTTGGCCACGGAAGCTGTTTGGACACACGTGTGAATCTTCTCTTCAAAGGTGCTGTCTTTTCTTGGCATTTAACCTACCGGTTTCCTATTTGGCCTCCTCTGAGAGGTAAACCAACAGCCAATCTTTTCAGCCTTGAGAAAATTGGTAAAAACTGTGCATATTTTGGATGTTGTAATAATAACATTGCCTAGTTACAAGTGCAGATAGATTCACTTTATCTTGTTAAATAGAGCTTTAATAAAAGGAAGAAAATGTTCAGAGTTTGATCGTTGGCTTTGTATTTTTCTTATAGCAATGCTTTAGTATTATTCAGTCACAATTTTATATAAAAGAATACCAGTTTTTACCATTAACATTAACTAAGATTTTTAATTAAAAAGATACTTTTGAGTCCCAAACCCTGGTGTTTGGATCTCAATGACAGAGCAGAAGTGTCCCGGTGCTCACAAGACCTGTTTCTGCCCTGCGTCCCCACGGCCCGGCTGAATCCCGTGGCCAAACCCCTCAGCAGGATTTGCATGGAGCCAGGTCATCACCGGCAGGCTCTGATGGCACAGGGACAGCACAGTGGATAGCACAGGGGATGGCCACCTTCTTCACCCGGATTTCTATGCACAGGGAGGCAGGGGAGGGTGGCCGAGCTGCTGCCAAGCCCCACACAGTGTTGGACTGAGTCATGGCTGAGAAGACTCCTGAGATTCAAGCGTTGACCACTGGGGTTTAGTTAATTACCCAGGCTATACGAATGTCCAGTTACAGTCAGACCCTGAGTGTCTCCCACTGAAACGTCGTGTTACAGCAGTCCTCTTCCTCCTTTTTCTTTTTCTTCCTTCCTTCCTGATTTTCTTTCTTCCCTTCTTTTTCTTTTTCTTTGTGGTGCTCTACCACTGAGTTATACATGTGCTGTTACAGTAGATTTTTAGTGTCCAATTTTAAGGGACAAACAAATTACACAATGAAAATCACCTAAGTGCTACAAAAGTTGAACACAATCAAAATACCATTAGCATACCTCATAGAATGAGAGAAAACATTCCCCAAATTCACTTGGAATCGGAAGAGACGTAGAATAGCAAAAACAATTCTAGGCAACACAGGCAAGGCAGGAAGCGTCACAATCCCTGACTTGGAATTATACTATAAAGCTACTGTGATGAAAACAGCATGGTACTGGCAAAACAAAAGGAAACAAAACAAACAGCAACAACAACAACAACAACAAAACACACCTGAGGATCAATGGAACATATTAGAAAATGCAGACACAAATACTCACACACTCAGCCACCTTATCTTTGACAGAGAGACCAAATACATTCATTGGAAGAAAGGCCTGTTTGATAAATAGTACTGGAAAACTGGCTTTGCTCATGCTCAAGTCTAAACCTAGATGCATTTCTGTCACCATGTGCTAAACTAAAATCTAAATAGATAGAATATTGAAACATTGAAACAGAACCACTACACCTGCTGGCAGAGAGACTAGGCAGAACTCTTGAGGACATAGGTATAAGCAAGGATTTCATGATCGCACAGGAAATAATACAAAAAATCAATAGCGGGGATCTCATCTTATTAAAGACTTCTGCACAGCAAAAGAAATCATCAATAGAATAAAAAGACAACCTACAGAGAGGGAGAAAACTTTGCCAGTTGCCCTTCAGATAAGGGCCTTATATCTCAAACATATAAAAATTGAAAAAATTCAGATCTTCTAAATTTAAAGACCCAATACAAAAATGGGCATCTTAGATGAATACAAACTTCTTAGAAGAAAAAATACAACTGGCACATAAATTCATGAAAAATGTTCAGCGTCATTAAAATAACACCGAGATTGCATCTCATCCTAGAAAGAACGGCTGTCATCAAGAAATTGATGAATAACAAATGCTGGAGGGATTCTGGGGCGGGGGAGAAGGGGCCCTTTTCCACTGCTGGTGGGAGTGAAGACTGGTGCAACCATTGTGGAAATCAGTGTGGAGACTCCTCAGAAAGCTAGGATTAGAGATTCTGCTCCAATCAGCTGTTCCCCTTGTGGATATCTTCCTGAAAGAATCAAAAACATCATATCACAATGATGTATGTGTGTGATATGTATAGAAGCACGGTTTGTAGTAGCTAAATCTTGGAAACAATCTAAATGCCCATCAACTGAGGAATAGATAAAAAGATGCAGGTTTTATACAACAGACTACTACTACTCAATCATAAAGAAGAATAAATTAGAGATATTTCTAGGAAAATGCATGCACCTTGAGACCACACTCTAAGGTGAGATAAATTAGACTCACATGTATAAATATCATATTATCTCCCTGGTGGGAGAAACTGGAAGAGTAAATAAGGACCAAATTTTACAATAGATATTGTGAGTGGGAAGAAATTGTTCTAAGGAAAGAGGATCTAGGGGAGAGCAAGGGAACAAAGAAGGAGCAGGAAAAGAAAATAATAATAATGAGAATAACTTTAAAAGAATAAAATGGAAACAAAGCTTTGTAAACAGGGAGGGGAAGAGAGGTTGAAGGGAGGAAAAGGAATTGGGAAAAAATTGAATACAGAGAAAACAATTATAAATATTAAATATTCAAGAACTTTGTAAAAATGCTAATTAAAATACCAAGTCAAGATTATGATTTGTTTCTATTATATGAAATTTGTTTCTATTAAGTGAAAAATCTGAAATGACTATAATCTGTGTTGGTTACTACATGGCCACATGAGGAATTTTATACTGACTGAAGAGAAATACAACTGTTGTAGCATTTTGAGGTAAATTTAATAACGTGTTTAGTAAGGAGCCTTCAGAATTGGCTGAGGGCATAGCTCAGTGGTAGAGTACTCGCCTAGCATGTGTCAAAGCCTGGGTCCCATCCCAAGCATAGCACTAAATCATCAACCGACCCAACGTTGAAAATATTTCCCTTTTTTATTCATAATTCCAGTTCCAAGGATGGTTTCTGAGTACTATGAGACACAGTCGCTGGTGTCATGGAAGGAATTGATCTCAGCTTTGAGGCTTTCAAAGGCAGCAGGTCACATCCTCCCTGCCACCTGCATCTTTAAGCAAATGTTTGGTGGGAAGAAGCCCAGTCCTCCCTTGACGGCTTGTCCAAGGCTGATCCTCCCACGTCAGAAGTGAGCAGCTTGCAGCAGAGACCCCAGAGTTCACACAAAAGAAAATATTTACCTTTGATTCCCTTTTCTTTTCTTTAAAAAAAAAACCCACATATTTTGATCTTTAATTCACACATAGTAACTATACATATGTATGGAAGGCAGTGTGCCATTTGGATACATGTTTGCAGTGTGTGATGTTTTGATCAGCATATCCATGGCCTTGAGTATCATTTTCTTCTGCTGGAAACCTCCAGTCCTCCTCTCTACTAGCTGTTTTGAAATACTCTATTAATTGTTGCCAACCATAGTTTCCCCTCCATATGATAGCACATCTGAATGAATTCCTTCTGTCCAGACGTGGCTGTCTCCATGGGCTACCCTCGTCCCGTCCTCCCTGCCTGCACCATCACTGACCTCGGGGAAGCCCTGCTCACTGTCCACCCCTTGACATCAGGTTTCAGCTCCCACACAGAACTGAGATCATGCGGTTCTTATCTATGTCCAGACAGCTCTTGATTAAAAACCATTTTCCAACCTCTTTTACATCAATCTCTGATATACAACAATGAAAAATACAGAAGGTAGTGAACCTCTAAATTAGGAGAAATTTTAAACAAATGATGTGGCATTCTTATTGATTATCACACAGATATTGACATGTTTTCTCACGAATTACTTAGAACTAATAAAATATATTCTTCATATAGTGCTAAGTATAAAAGAACAGAATTTAGGATGATTTATATAATTCCAATATGATTAAAAACACACACAAAGAGATGACAAACTAAACATCAAATGTTAGTGGTGATTGTTTGTAGGGGGTAGATTTATAGTTAGTGTTTTCCTTGTTCTTTGACTTTTCTGTATTTTCAGATGTTCTAAATGCTACTTTTACTGTCAGATAAATATTAATTTGATTTTATAGAGAAAGGAAAGAAATAAATAGTTGCTGTGACACATGAAGACTTGCACGTGGGCAGAATTCTTTACTATTCTCACTTATATAACAAAAATTGGGAACGGGACACACATTGAAGGAATGGGGATCAAACAGATCAACAAAAGAATAATCACTATTTCTGTATGTTTGGCCTTAAAACTGAGCCTTGGAGACATACAGTTAAACCGAAGGGGTGTTCATCGTCTCCTACTCCCTCCAAGAGTCAGAAACTTGAAGAAGGTTGAGAACTCAATGGAGGGTATCTTGGATTTCTCAGCTCTATTTAAGTGCTTGCCAGAGTGGACAGGCTGTGTAACCACATGTGGACAAGGACTTCCTCCCAGCCACAGCTCCCGGGGGTGTCCGCCTCCCTGGATAGATTGAGGGGAGCCAGATGTGTCTCAGAGTAACTTTGCTTTCTGCTGGGAGTCCTGAACCTACATCCACAGGAGTCTGCTCTACATTTGTGAATACATCTTTCTGATTCATCTACCCACAGATCACCTTTACGGATCCGTCAGTAGTAACATTTTATTAGTCTGGATCTGCTACTGCAATTCAACAAGCAGGTTACGTAACCTCCATGTAATTGCTGAGGAGGGAAAATGTATGTTCAGTGTCATGGCTGCAGAGAGAGGAAGGAGGCTGTGTGAGGGAACATCCAGCTGCCTAACAGAAGGAAGCAATTACGAGCTCGGCTGGAGCAGGGCTGCCAAATCCTGGAGACAGAGTTGATTGGGGCGAAGTTGAGAATGATGAGTGTGTGGAAATGAGAGAGAGGGCAGAAGAGAAAGGGAACGGTGTGTAACACTGATCATCACTGGGATGCATTTGTTGTCACCTGCCTTTTACACGTGAGGAAACAGAACAGAGCGGAGCAGGGCCCGTGTGGCTGCACAGTCCGGAAGCCCGGGAATGTCTCCCCACACCTGTGGTCATGACTGCTACAAGCTGCCCACAGGTGACAATGACAACTGACAGAGAAACACCACTCCTGCTGGCCGCTGGTCCCAGGGTGACTTCACTTCTCACATGCCATCAGGTGACCAGTCACAAACATCCAAAGGATGCTACCTTAGAAGGTCAGCTCCTATCTCAGCATGGGCAGGTGAGATAAAAATGCTGTGGACCTTTGCACACCATAGAGTGCCACAGGCAGTCAGCAAGGGGTTAAAATCATCACGCTTGATTTGAATGATGGTCACGGGTGCGTTTCCTAATATACTTAGGGAGTCTACAAAACAAATTAAAAATGCAGGTGAAGAGAGGCCAAAGTACAAGTCATGGCATAACCCTGTGGCGTACCAGGTGGCTTCCTTAGGCAGATTCTCCTCACGTGGGAACTGGGACACTGTTACAGCGTCACAAGGTGTTGTGAGACTAATTGAGGTAATATCTGTGAACTGCCATGCCTGGGTGCAGAATGTATACTCAATAAAAAGCAGCAGAAATTTGCTTGATAGACACCCAGCCACCTTAAAGGCCAGGAACTGATTCACTAACCTCTTGAGAAGAGTGCTCCACCTGGCTTTACCTATTTTCTGAGAGGGGCTCTCCTTAGCATAACTTCCCTGTTCTTTATGGCTCCTTTACGTGCACACACACACACACATGCACACACACACAAGCTACCGTAGGAGAACAGCCTAAAGGAGATTTGCAGAACAGGACTGAATAATCTTCGGTAATGGCTTTGTGTCTGCTCCAACGTGGAGCCAGTGTAGGACTTCAGAGCCCGGCTGTCTGCTCTGATCTGAAAGGCAGAGACAGAAATCCTGTCCTCCAAAGTGATAGCATGAGGGAGTGAGGGCTTTGGGCGGAGCTTCAGTCCTGCGGGGGGAGGGGGGCTTGTGTGTGTGTGTGTGTGTGTGTGTGTGTGTGTGTGTGTGATACTAGGGACTGAACACTGAACCCAGAACCTTTGTTCTGAGCTACACCCCAGCTATTTAATTTTTTTCTGTATTTTCAGAAAAGTCTCAGTCACTAAGTTGCCCAGATTGGTTCAAATTTAGAATCCTTCTGCCTCAGCCTCCCAGAATGTTGGCTAATGGCATTGTCTGCCATGCCTGGCTTGATTAGCAAGTGCCTTTGTAAAATGGTGCCCCCAAAAGAGACCTTTTTCCCTTGCAGCACACGAGGACACGGTGAGAAGCTGAGCACCAGATGAACTAACGAGGTGGCCTTGAGCCTCTTGACCTCCAAATGGTGAGGAATATATTCCCGTCGCTCACAGCTACCTGGCTGGTGGTATTTTTGTGATCACCGCTTAGGTGGACTGAGACACTGTTTCAAAGGTACCCTGCAGACCAGGAGCAATGAGACCTCCTGGACCTTGTTAAAGATGCAAAACCTCACAAATCCCCTGTCTCCCCGATTCACAATGTGAATCTTATCAAAATCCCCAGGTTCCTCTCGTGCACCCCCAAGTTGAGAGCACTCAGATGGCAGGTCTCTCCTCGGAGAGGGGCCGGTGGGCTCCACGTGAGGGCAGCGTGCCTCGGTGGGGATGCGTGCCACTTGATTCCTGCACGCCATCACTCACTTGCCGAGCATTTATGAGCACCCGTATGTGCAATTAGTGTTCTGGATTCTGGGAATGGAAAGTTCCAGAGGAACTGGTCCTGCACCTGTGGCTCACATCCTTATTGCGTGGTTAGTGACGCAGCTCTCCCCCACCAAGCTCTACCTGAGGTCACCCCCACCTATTTCCCTAAGAAGTAAGCAGATGGCACAAATAACACCAGATATTCAGGGATGCCTGGCTCTGTGTCAGGCCTGGTGCCGAATGCCTTGAATACTGTGGTGGACATCTGTCACTTTGTCTTCCCCGATTTTCTTGTGGTCATTCAGTGGCCCCTTTGGTGAGTGAAAGAAGCTGCTCTCCAAACATTTTCCTGTCCATATGATGGGTGATGCTGGCACAGACAACCCCCTCCACTGTCAGGCCAAGGTAAAAATTCTTTAGCTTGGCTTTGGGCTGGAGCACATGACCCCAGGTCCAGAAATGAGATTCAGTTCTGGGATTTTGGCTGGAATGTAGGGTGGAGGTAGGTTCTCTTCTACTATAGATGCACAGAGAAACTATTGGGATGAAAATTTGGGGTTGGCTGCTCTATGTCATTTTCATCAACACCTAAAGAGAAACTACTTGAGAATAAAACTGGCCCAAAGAAAATCAGAGCCAAGGATGAGGAAGAGGCAGGTTCTGAATGCAGCCACTGGGTCTTTCCACCCAGCTATGCCCAAATCAGCTTGGCACTTTCAATTTCCCGGCGGATGAATCAGTAAGTTCCCCTTTCTATTTGAGTTAGAGACAGGTCTCTGGGATTTCGAACTGAGGCTATTCAGCACACATAAATGTTTTCAACTTAACTCTTACAGCATACCTGGAGATAGACACCAGAGCGTACCCATCTTTCAGAGGAGGAGACTGAGTCTCAGAGAGGGCCAGGGTCTTGCTCACTAATTAGCAGTTGACAAATGACAGACTAGACATTAAATCTCAGGACACCCCATTCCAAAGATTTACAACTCCTCAGAAACATGGCAAATGGTATTTGCTGTCTAGAGTTACTAATGTCTACATTTGAGAAAGAGTGAAAGGAAGCAAATATCCTATAAACTCAGCCTAATGGGCTCCGTGCCTTGAGCGTGTACCCCTGAAGGGCCAGTGGAGTAACTGGCCATTGCTAACCGCCCATCACAGAGCCTGGTGGAATAGAGTCCATTACACATCTCATCTTAACTCAGGCCATGCAGGAATAGGTTGCAGGTTTATGGCTACAACAGGAGGTAATTTACCAAGGTCAGGGGCAGCTCAAGGTAAACCTGGGAAATAAAAAGCCTCTCGGTCTATCCCAACAATGCCATCCCTCTTTTCCTGGAACCAATAAACACTTCTTTAAGAAAAGAATTGACATTTTTTCACATTAATCTTTTCAAATTTATGATTGAAAGCCTCCTTCCTATCTTAGGTCATCGCGTTTCCAGCCACAGGAATGAACAGTCTGTAATGGAAACCTATGATCAGAGAGGGCAGGGTCTACACAAGACACCTACCCCGGCAGCACTGACTCTGTCTCCACAGGAAGCCAGATCTGAAGGGCTCTGTAAATACTTTGGACCTGCAAACAGTCATGCTAAACAAAGCAACATTAATAGGGTTCTGTTTGTCTGCTAAGGGTTAGATCAAGAACGCCTCCCAAAGCCTGCTGCATTCAGACACAGGGCATCTGGAAGGTGACTGAGTCATGGGGTGCCATAGCAGAGCTGCTGCGAGAGGAGGCGGGCCTGGTTGGAAGAGGCGGGTCCCTGGGGCTTGATCCGAGAAGTCTTCATCTCCCTCTCCAGCTCTTCCTGTCCCTGATTCCTGACTGCCGTGAGAGGAGTAGCTTTTCCTCCGCTGTGGTCCTCTGCTGACCAGTTTCTGCCTTGGAGCCGGTCAACCAGGGACTGCGACCACGACCCAAAATACAGTCACGGGTGTTGGATATATGACACAGCAAAAAGGAAAGTGACATAGACCCCATCTAAGAAAATTAGATTGTAATTTTGCTCTTTCCAGAGCAAAGTGTGAGCTCCAACAAGTGAATGGTGTGGAGCTCACTGTGGGAAGGCAATTTTACAAAGGCACCATTTTCTTTTGCTCAGGTTTTAGCACATTTGCTGTACATAATTACTACCTTCCTCGTGGGTGACAATGCTTTTTAAGATTTTTTATCCCTCCCCCTCTCCTTGCTCTCTCCCCAGTCTTTCTGTCTTTTGGTTCCCTTCCCTTTTGCAAAACATCTAGTTCCAATTTCCCTTTCCTGTTCCCAACTATCTGCCTTTTATTTTGCTCTTTATTTATATTTTGAGTTTCTCATATAAATACATGATGTGATATTAAGCATGCATATCTAATTTATTTCAGTTAAAACTGTGGTCTCATGGTGCATCCATTTTCCTAAAAATGATTCAAATTTACCTTTCTTTATGCCAGAGTAGTACTCCATCGTGTGTGAAGACCACAATTTTCTTTACCCATCCATCTGCTGACGGGCACAGATTTACCCATTGTGTGCTGTGCTGCTGTAAACATGGGCATAGATCGCTGTGATAGAGCAGCTTTAACTCTTTTGGGAAGACACCTAAAAGTGGAATAACTGGGCTGAGTGGAATCTCTTGGGTTAGACTTTTGAGTGATCTCCATTCTGGTTTCCACAGTGGTTGTACTAGTTAACTCTCCCGCCGAGCATGGCACTGTTTTCCTGCTGCCTTGCCAGCATATACTAGTATTTAATTTCTTGTTTGTATTCCAGCTTATTTCTGGAATAAGCCAGACATTTCAGTGTTGTTTTAATTTGCCTTTCTCCAATGCCCACTATTGTGGAACATTTTACAAAACTGCTCGACCAATAGTAGCACCTCTTGGCGGAAGGAGGGAAAGCACACTAGTGACAAGAGTGTGTTGAGGGCTTGGCGGATGAGTGCATTCCCCCGACTGCACATCTTACTGCTCTACTTCAAGGCAAATTATTAATTTGACCATTCTGCGGACTAGCTGTGCATTTGCTGGGCTGAATCCTCAAGTACATCCTCCTCAGTGAGGTTAGCTGGAGTGACTTTGCAAAATTCAAACCTCATCTACCTCTTCCAAGAGTAGATGGAGAAAAATTCAATGCATAAAAACGTCCCTGCTTCAGAGGAAAATTCTTCTTTCTTTGTTGCAATCAAAACAAAATGTACATGTAGCAAAATATGAGCATGGTGCTTGCATCTTTGATTTTATTCAGTATAAACATGCGTTCATATATTCCACAAGCATTTATCCATGTCTGTGGGACCTTGTCTGAGATATACTGTATAAACATGTATGCATTAAGCAACTCCTGGCTGTGCCCTAATTTTGTCCAACAAACATGTATTGAACACTTAAAAAATGTATGAGGAACTTCTGGACAGAATAACTAAATAACTTAGGCAAATCTTCTCTCCTAGAATTTATGTTCTTGACAAAGTAAAATAAGTCTAGACGGTGACAACAAATAAAACAAAGTAAGAATATTAAAAAAACTTTGTGTAATTATGTTGGATTTATGTGCAAGAAAGTTGCACGATGCTGAGTCTTATAATCAGTTATTATTCCGAATTCTTCCCTTCTTTCCTGTGAGATTGTATCACCCACCAAGGGGCCTGCACTGCTTTCTGCAGAAGTTTCTGTGCCTTCCATGTCAATGTCAAACCTGGTCGGTGCTGGTCATGTGGGCGCTCGGGAGCCAGCCCCATGGGGAGCTCCGAGGGGCCACACTTGATTGCATCAGTTTGGTGATGTGCTTCCGTCTGCCCCAAGTTTGGTGAAGTTAGCAGGAACTGAGCAGATCTGTTTTAGTCTTTGGACCTAGGTCCTAGAAGGCAGGAGAGAGACAGAAAGAAAAGATATGCTGTGGCCTCAGGGCTGAGGAGTCGGCCATGCAGCAGAGTCAAGAGAAAGACTCGGTGTTTGTCACAACTTGGTCAAAGCTGTCTGATAGATACAGCAGATCATGGTGACAGGAGACAAAATGGGGGAGATGAGGAAATGTGCGTGTGTGCGTGCATGCGCATGCGTGTGTGCATGCATGTGCGTGCGTGTGCGTGTGTGTGCATGCATGTGCATGTGTGTGTGTGTGTGTGCATGTAGGTGGGACTTGATTTGGTGTGCTTGAGGAACAGAGACCAAACTGGGGGATGACCCAGAAGTGCCGATGACATAAGCAGGTGAGGATGAGCTGGGTGTGTACATCTGTGCAGGTCACTGGAAAAAGGCCTGGAGCATCTAAGTACTTCAGAAAGTCTAACCGAGGCCATACCTAAAATTTGTCTTTAAAACACTTTTCACACACCACATTAGATGTCAGCTTTAAACTTCAACTTTGAGTACTTTCCAGAACTGGAGCAGAGTTGTAACAGTAGCAGAGGGAATTTTTGTACAGATGTCACTCAGCTGCTTCCTCCTGTCAGGTCTGACCTGAGCAGCAGTGTCCAGGACCAGAGTCCACACCGATGTGACCCTGCGAACCAAGACGCATGCCCAGGTGAAGTCATCCTTTCTCCTCTCTGTTCACACTGTCTTTCAGCCCCCAGGGTCTCATTCAGGACCCTGCCTTTGTGCTTGGTTCTTATTTCTCCTTACCCTCCTGCACACAGTTTCAGTCCTGCAATTCTTTTTCTGGTCTCCCCTGACCTTAAATTTTTGAAGAATCTAGACCACAGATTTTTTCAAATACCTCTTAAGTTTGTCTGACATTTTGTCATGATTAGAATGAGGTAAGGTTATATATTCTTGACCAGAATATTGGAGAGATAAGGAATGTATATGGATACAACTATTACAGAAAATAGTTCGGGTGTTGATCAAAAAATTAAAACTGGAGCTACCCTGTGACCATTGATTGATCTATCTTCTGGATACATACTCAGAGTCCAGAACCGCAGAGACTGACACACTCAGGCTCTTTGTAGCATTATTCTTAACGGCCAAGGTGTGGAGATAGCCCAGGTGTCCACGGAGGAATGATGGGGTGTGCCTGTGTGCGCCTGTGCGCGCGTGTGTGATGTTTAAAAAGCACCACAGTGACAGTGCCATGATCCCCCAAGCTCCTCCCCTTCACTGCAGACCTGCGTGTCCCATCCTTCTCGCCGTTGTCCGGAGCACTTGTGCAAATCCTCCTTCCCGGTGTCTTTACAGGATGTAACAGAGATGTGGCTGCGGCCGCCGAGGGCCATCCGCGCAAAGGCAGAACTGCAGAAGCACGAGGGTGCGTCCTCGCCCACCTGATTCTCTGGACCTGGTTCTTGCAACCCCTGCGTCTCCCCAAAAGTCATAACAACCGCTGAAGGAAATGCTCTCAGCCACTTCCGGAGCCGGGGCAGCCGCAGCAGAGCAGCGAAAGGCACGAAGGAGGACGGCGGAGCGGCCTGGGGAGGCGGCCGGGGCGCGGGTGCTGCGTCTGAGGTCGGAGTGGCACTCAGAGGGGTGAGAGGCAGCGTGAAACAGATTTTAAAATAAACCATCCGCTGTCTTTTTCAATCCTATCCTGTTAGTCCATAAATGGAATCTTAAGTTTTAAAACAAAACTGTTGCCACTTATGTGATTCTATACATTACGCTAAATGAAATAAGCCCGACAGGGAAAGCAAAGTGCTGCACACAGTCTCACTCTCACACAGAATCTTAGACCCGAGCCACCCGCAGAACAGAGCGGAAGGCAGCCGACCCAGACAGAGAGGCAGAGGGGCGGGCTCAATGGTGCCGCGTGGGAGTCGCGTGGCTAAGTGTAGAGACACAACACGCACAGCGAGGACTGCGGTTCCAACACTGCACCAGGCCCTGGAAACGTGCCCAGAGTGGGGCTGAGGTGCTCTTGCATGTGCAGAAAGGTAGCTACGTGAGCTGAGGCTGAACCTAACTTGACTGGAGTAGTTATGGCTACATCTAAATATCTAAACATCCCGCTTGACCCCTTAAATATACTGCATACAGTTTTTAAAGAAGAAAACCACAGCAATCGTCTTCTGCTGCGGTCTTGATGTATTATGCTGCAGGATTCGCCATATCCCAACCGCACTGTTAGCGTCTGACAGTAATTTCTTCTCACCGACCTCTGGTGAGCAGGTCCTTCTCACAGTATCTCGTCTGAGACATGAAAGTTGTGCCTTCCACTAAGAGCCTGGGCCCCTTCATTGAGGAATTGTGTTTAGAAACCAAATCTGGTGCTGTACCTGCAGTACTGCTGTTTTCCAAGCATTCCCAAGCAGACAGAATCGGGAAAGATGCTGCATGTCTTAGCCCATGTACCCATGCACATATTTATTGTTCTGCATCTAAATATATATATATACACACATGCAGGCATGAATACATATATACATATACATGTATATAATGTATCAGTCAGTTTAGTTAGAAACAGATAATACTAATAATAATACAAGATATACAAGTATATAAGAATTCACAAGGTTGGCTTACAGTGGCTGCCCACTGGGCCGGGCGTGGAAGAGAGCTCAGGTCTGCACTGGAAGCCAGGAGGTGACACCCAAGGTGAAGACAAAGACTGGAGCTCTTCCAAAGATAACAAAAGAGACCCTTTCTACTTGATTTCCCCCCTGGAGGGGCGTCTTCTATACCCAGAATTATGCTGAACCAATTTAGTTGGGCATTTCTTACTCAAGTTGACTCAGCCAACAGTCACAATCTGCCCTTGTGAACTTGACAAATGGACGAGTTTCTTGGAACCATAGTCTCCAGATACAAAGACAAGTTTATAGCTGCACCTCATATGTTGTAACTGTCCTGTGTATAAGTGAAAATGCACCAATTTCCTCCCCAGGATAGAAGGAAGGATTTTTCGGGGTGATGCTTACTTCTAACAGTCCATAGCTTGAACATTATAACACATTATAATATTTATCAATCCTTAAAGATAAATATTGTCTATCAACATTATATTGCATTGGAATCATATTAGGACAAAACTATTACAATTACAGTCCTCGTTCCTGTAGCTGATCACGGCCTCACAGCTGGTGCTCAGAACTGCCTTCTTCTGTGACCCATTCTGTGTTCCTTTCACCAGCACCTCAGCAGGTCTGGGTTCCTTCCCTGGGGAGGGGACCCACACCTTCATTCCTGAAGGCTCTGGCCATTTGTTATTCTGCTGGGTCTTGTTGATGTAGTTTCCTATTGACCCTAGTGACAGGACATGGTCTAGGAGGCACCGCAGGGGTCTCCTGCACTCTCAGTGTCTTTTTCCTTTCCTGCACTGTGGAGGACTAGTTCAATTTCCCCTTGACAGTCTGGGTCAGTCACCCCTGCCAACACTTCAGCTCCCTTTTCAGCCTGTTTCCTCAGAGGCGTAAGGAGGCCAAAATGGCCAGGGGGAAGTCTTAGCTTCCGGCTCAGTGATGTCAGCATTGTGCTTCCTGGTACGGGCCTTCTCCCACCCAGAACAAAGACTTCTAAACCAGCGAGCATAAGGTTGCGTGAACAAGAAGCAAAAAGTCTACGAGTGAATCAGTGTGGATAATGGTGCCATTCCCGTTTCCATGCCTTGATTCCTGGACCTGTGAATGCCGGCTGTGGGAGACACAGTGCCACAGAGTGATCACGGATTCAAAGCACGGACGGTCTTATGAAGGACCTTGCCCCAGCCCCGCAAGTCTGGCCCCCTCGCTGGTGCTGGAATTGTGTCTTCACAAGATGGTTCTTCCTTCCTATCAGCACAGCTGCTTTGGATGGTGAATAGCATGAGGAGATCAGTGAATTCCCTTTGCCAATTGCCTCAGTTCTTTGCCCATAAAATGTGTTTGGTCAGAGGCAGTGCTGTGTGGGACTCCGTGATGCAGGGTGAGACGCCCTGTGAGTCTGCACACAGTGGTTTTATCAGTATGACAGGGAGGGAAGGAAAACCCACATCCAGAATAAATGTCCAGATATATGGCAGGGATTTTACGCCAACATCTCACTTTCTAAGCCAATCTTAAGGCACTGGCTTTAGACTTTCCTTTCCCTTTTTTTAAAAATTCTTTCTCTGACAGTGAGGAAACCAATTCTTATCTACAACTTAGCTGCATGTTTGTACAGTTTTAGTATACTCAGAGTTGCAGTTTCTTTGATGCACATATTTATGGATGATACTGGTGGAGTTTATGTGTGCTTACTCTTCTGTGCCCGCAGCCTTACCATGGCCAGTGCCAACACTTCAAAGTTACTTCTGTTCTTCCCCAACCCCTAGCGTGTGTTTATGTGATTCAATTACAACAATTAGATCACATGTTAGTGTTTCCATTCCATTGTGCACACACGGTTGCTTTACCCACTGATCTTTTTGGTTATAAGAAAGGTACCTGGGATACTGATACGGTTCCGAGAGTCGCAACTCTAAAATACTCTCTGGATTATTGACGGCGAACCTTTCAGAGATGAGTGCCCGAAGTACAACCCAAACCCGCTTATGGATTGCAAAGTGCCATCCTGCAATTAAACCCGAATGCTGGGGTTTTAGTTTAAAAAAACAAACGGCTCTTACAATAATATCTTTTGTCCTAAAAGAAAAACCCAAGAATGTGTGTACCACAGGTTTGCTGCCACTGATCTAGAGTAATTTCCTGGGATCCTTCCTCTCTCCAACTCACTCTGATTCCTCCATTATTTTCCTACCTCTTCCTCATCTTTCATCATCTAGTCTTTTTCAGATCTGCCTTAACTTTCCTGTACGTCTTCCATGTAACCCAGAAGCTACGAGCATATTTTCTCACCATTCTTGGTTATTTAAAGGGTAACTTATTACACTCATTTGAAATTTGCTTTTTCATGTAATAATTCTGAAAAATCAACAGTGTATTTCAAAACTGGAGGGAAAATGCTTCATTTTCTTAATCAAGTTGATCTTTTCTGCTCCTGTGATTTAAACACGAAATGGCTCTGAGCTAAAGAAAAAACAAACTTTGATGTAGAGGGTTCTTTAAGGCACACGGTTCAAACCTTTCAAATGTTCTCAGTTTACTTCCATCCGTATTTCTGGCAGAGGAGCAAGTGCTTTGATGCAGACCACAGATCGTTCCCTCCAGGCAGCCTCCCCACGGTCAAGCTGGGCTGGCCTGCAGACTGATGGGCCTGCCGTCTGTCCGACGCGAAGTCAGGCAGTGGTCTCTCTGCTTCCGCAGTTGGAACTGCGCGCGGGAATGGAATAACCTGGAAGCCAGAGGCTGTGTTTGCTTTGGACAATTCACGCCAAGGAGAGGGCGCCCAGCCAGGTTCTGTGTGAGCAATGCCTGGAATTCTGGCTCCCGGGTCCACCTTCAAACCCGACCTATTTGACTTTGAGTGCAGTTCAGTTACATAAACTAAATCTCTTTGCTTTGGCCCGTCTTGAGTCATACCAGTCCACACCGCATCAGGAGGATGAGATTTTTAAGAACAAAGAAGCAGTTGAGCATCCTAAACCCAGCTATTAATTTTGGCCTTTGGGAATGTCAAGGAGAGGACTTAGCATTGTTTATTTAATCGTGTTTCCTTGGTACACTCTGTGGTTAATAAGAATTGGAGTGGGAGAAGTTGTATTTTCTATTGTAAATATGAAGAATTTGTTCCTACCAATGCCAACTTTTAAATTTAGGATTTTTTTTTTTAAAATACACTTTAAAAAAGAAAACATGTATCCAGAAGAGTATATATCAATCAATGTTTGAAGAAAGATTGATTTGTTGGACTATTAAGAAAGCTAGTTATATTTTAGTTTATCAGTTTAAAAGTTTTTTTGTGTGTGTTTTTAACAATGTTTTAAAACCTAATTCAGTAGCACACTGTATTTGTATAAGGAAAAATAACCTGAAGTTTACAACTTCTTAGTGAAAGAAAAAATAAAGTTGATTCTACTTAAAAACTATAGCTTTTCAACCAAACCTGGAAGCAATATATCCTCATGTCTCTCCATCAGGAACAGAGGAAATTCTCTGGATAGAAAGTGCTTGTATAAAATACTCTTTGTCCCTAAGCTAGTAGTATTGGGAGTTAGAGAATCAAATTGTTAGGGTACAATTATAATGTAAGAACACACTTATAAAATAGCAGACTTATAGATATTTCATGATCCATTAGAGGACTCGGACTAAGTTTCTGTTCTGCTGTTTCTGCTGAATCCAGTTGACCTTGACAGTGTCTGAAGCTCTGATGAGCCAGAGTCATTGTCTGCACTAAGGCACCCTGGGCTGTTCCCTGACACCTTGCACAATGCTCACCCTGGAAGAGGCTTCTCCCCTTGTTCCTGGAATGTGTCTGTATTATGATAAACAATTCCTTGGCTTCAACAAATCTGTTCAAGACCAGCCTCCATGTCAGTATATGACTCAATGTACGCAACCAATTATGTAACATTTTGTCACCTGCTTGCATCGCCCACTTCTAAATTCTATAAAACTAAGCTCTCTGTAAACTCATGCCTCATGCCTTTGAGGAATTATCCTGCAACAGTCCACTGTCATGAAGATCCAATAGTCTGCAGGTGGAAACACTAAACACTGCCTTCTTTATCTCCTTGGTGCAAAGAGTCTTCTTTTAGTTTGTTTGGCTTGGGAATTTTTTCACAACAAAATTACTGAACTAGTCACCTGTACTCCTATCTGGACCTCAGCACATGCACCCCTCTCTGGACCTCAGCACATGCACCCCTCCCTGGACCTCAGCACATGCACCCCTCCCTGGACCTCAGCACATGCACCCCTCCCTGGGCCTCTGCACCTGCACCCCTCACTGGACCTCAGCACCTCTACTCCTCACTGGACCTTTGCATGTAGATAGTTTGGAATGATTGAAGTTCCCATGTTCAGCCTGTTTTAAGATACTTGTGCAACCTTAGAACAAATTCTCTGTGCATAAGAGGCATGCCTGAAGCATTAAAATGATGGCTGTTCAGCCACTGTCCCCGGAGACTTTGAGTCTGTTCCTGAAGGCTGTATTTATTGTCTTTAGAACTTTTTTTTTTTCATACTGGGAATCAAACTCAAGACCTTGCACTTGCCAGGCAGGCACCCATGCCACTGAGCCATGTCCCCAACCAAGGCTGTATTTATAGTAAAGATGAGCAGCTAAGAAAGGATGTCCCAGGCTGGGGATGAGAACAACACCCAGCTGTTCATTTCATAAATAAAGAGGCAGAGGCCAAGGCAGGAGTCATAGCCAGAAGGCAATTTCACTCTTTCATTGAACAAGTATTTAAGGGACACTGCTCGATGTACTGGGTGTTGGGAACTGGGTGGCCCTTGCCTTCAGTCTACTGGGAAGGAAGGGTGAGGGCCGGAGTGGGGTGGGAGAAGGGCTGTGTCCTCAATTGGCATTTCTCCAATATAGTGTGAAGCTTGTGTGTGCATTTTGGTTATCATTACAGTCTCAATTTCAAAAGAAGAAACATCACAGGATGTTTGAGGGTGAGGAGGAGGAGAATCACTCCAGGGGAAGTCTTACCAGGAAGGCCCAGATTAACGATGAATTTGGATAACTATAGACAATTTTATATGTGAAACAGTGAATTTTATATCCCACAAATAGTAAGAATCTTTTACATTTTTCCTAAGTTCTTGAAAGTTCTCTTATATTTTCGATTCTTATACTTCTTTCTCTTCTTTGACCCTTGGAGAGTTTGGGGTGGCAGTAGGGAAGCTGTGACTCCTCAGCCATCTCCAATTCTCAGACTCACAGTGGGGCTAAAGGAAAAGGCCCCTGGAAAGCTGTCACAAGGCAAGACCACCTGCAGTCACACTTATGGGACTTTTGTTAATAAAAAGTGTGTATTGTTTTGTCTAAATGTATCGTTGTGTTTTACTTTATCTGCAGTATCCACGGTAACCTGGCTCCTGGCACTAACTCTGGTTCTTAGTCTCCCTTGACCTCAAAGGTTTGGGAGCCAAGCAGATCTTACGGTGAAGATTTTGGCATCTAAATCTCACCAAGACAGGAAAGGACAAAGTTCCTTACTCCAAGTTGATAGTTCAGAGATATTTAAATTCCAGGACTAAGTATATGGTCTCACTATTGCTGACTTTAAATTCTAGACCTAGGAAACTTGTGGTTTTGGGCTTTTAACCACAATTTCTTTCTTAACATATGTTCTTGTCTCAGAGGTGTCTGGTACCTAAGTAAGTTCAGCTGAGTGACTAAATAGTGAATTACCATGACATAGTTTTAAACAAATTCTAAACAAAATACAAGACAATTTTCATCAGTGATTAGTTTTAATATCTGTCATTTAAGCTGTAAATTTCATTATAGGCATATTGTGCTTTTCTCAAACCCACTAGTATTAACATTTCATTTCATATTATTAGATGATACAATATATTAAAATAAATATTAGACTTCAAGTTGCTACATACACTCTTTCCAATTAAATTGTCACTGGTATCTGGATAGAATTTGGTTGGAATTTTATACAAAATTTTCAGAAGTCCAAAAATGTAAGCAATGGTTCCACTGAATAACTTCAAGTTTGTGTGTTTATTCACACCTGTGCTGTTCTGCCCCACATCAGAATAACCTACTGAACCCCACTGAAATTACACTAGTGATTCCTAAACTCTTAATCTTGTAAGTATGTTAAAACTGGTATGGAGACGCCAGGCATGGTGCATGACTAATTCCAGCATTTGGGAGGCTGAGGCAGGAGGATTGCTGTGAGTTTGACTCCAGCCTGGGCCACAAAGTGAGTTCAAGGCCAGCCTAAACTGCATAGTGAGACTCTGCCTCAAAAAACAAAACAAAACAAAACAAAACAAAACAAAACAAAAGGTGGTTTGGAAATTGTTCATGAGCAGACTTTCTCATTAGATTTTTGGCACCCCTGCCTTAGTCCCAGCAGAGCCCCAAGAGCAAAGACAGCATTGGAACACATTTATCTAAATATTTCAGAGTCTCCAGTGAAGTTGCTTTGAAACCTAGAAAAGGTCATGGGGATTCTTTTTCTCCCTCTTTCATCTTCTAGAAAAAGAAAAGAAAAGAAAAAGCTTTCATTACCCAAATTCATTATGGAAAAAATGCTGTCTCCAAATGTGCTTTATTTGTAGAATATCTGCACAAAACTTTTTGGTTGAGTTTCAGGTCCAGAAAACAGTCTTATTAAACACAGCAGCCATCCAAGTGCAGTTTAAAGATCCCATGGCGATTTTCAAAAAGAGCAAGGATTAGTCCCAGGCCCTGGCCAATATCAATAAAACTGCTTCTAATTCCACAGTCCCGTTTGAGCTACTGTCAGGAGCATAATGGCTTCCTCCATTAGCACACACGGTTTCTCCCTGCTAGCGTTTGACTCATTACGTTGCAAAGCACTTTGAAGTACTTTAAAGTTTCCCAAGTATGAAAACTGCTATTTAAAAACAATCCTGTGCTGTTCTGCCTCACATCAGAATAACCTACCGAACCCCACTGAAATTACACTAGTGATTCCTAAACTCGGGTTTCTCAGAAGTCCTTTTCTCCACCAGTTCCAAGTCAAATACATGGAACCACGTAGATGGCTTACAACCCATGCCTAACGAGTGCGCTACGGTCTCTGTTGGTCTTTGGGAGAATGACCATGCATGGGATAGGTCCATTCCTTGACTACGAAGAACCTGAGAATGGGATCTACTTTGCATCCCTCTCAGAGCAAATATGTGGCATAATCTTGTCACCCATCAGGCCTTTCAAGCATGGCTTTCATCTGTCTCTCTTGTGGTACGGTCCCTGCCCAGGCACTAAGGACAGAGTCGCAAAGCTAAATTTAAAGAGACAGGTGTAAGCCTGGGCATAAAGTTACAGAAATTGGTTGGTTGGTCCTGTCCTCAAGAGCGCTTGGGATAATGTTGGAAATCAGATAATGAAGGACCGTCAGAGTCTTGGGAGTGTCGGCAGAGCTGTGTCTCCAGGGAACACACAGGAAGGGGAACTGGAGCTTTTTCACTGGCTTCCTGGATAGGACACACCTGGGGAGGAGCGGGTTATAGCAAGACCAGGTAGTCAAGGAGAAGAGGAAAACCCAAGACTGGCTTAGCGTGACCTCTGCAGGATTCTCAGTGGGTACAGGACCAGTCCCAGGGGACATTTTGAAAATCAGATGGGAATTATTCTAGGTCCCAGTGATTGGTTGGTTCTCCTGGCCTAGAAATGGTGAAGGGCCAGCAGTGCCACATAGTCTTCAGTGGACAGGGCAGCCTGCACCATGCAGAACTGCCCCAAGTTTACATTTGGACAAGCGTGGAACTTCCTTCAGGCATGGTGTCAATGACAAACCTCTTTATAACCGTCTTGGAATAGAGCTTAACTCCTAATACGCATCACACAGTGTATTTCTGTGTAGTGTTAGCAGGCAATGAATTTTCCAAGAATGTGACTACTATGTAACCAAGGGACGATGGTACTGTGCTTTGCTGGGTGCCTCACTGAGAGTCAATCACCATTTCGGAAAGTAACATCAGTGGCTCAGTAACAGCTCTCGCTGTCTGAACTGCCATCCAGCCACCCGATCACTCTCTGTAGCTACTGCTGTCAAGGTGACTCTATTTCTAATCACAATTATCCGACAACTTCATTAAGTGCCCTGTATACTGTGCCCAAGCATATTTTACTGTATACTACTTTTAGTTTTCCTTTAAATACCCTTAGGACATTTGTAAAGCACAGTAAAGATATGTCAGTTTATGCCTGGGTTTCATTCCAGGACGGCAAAGGCATCTTCCTTTCCGGGTTGCAGAGGAGACTGGCCCAAGGTGTCTGCAGCGTCTCCTTTCCCCGAAGCCCTCGGCTGTCACATGCCAGCCTCTCATTAGCATGCGGTATTTCCTGTTCTAAGGGTCTGATCATGGTTTAATGGTTGCTAGAAAAATAAATGAGCAAAATCAAGTTAGGAGGCCACTTATTTTTCCCTGCATGAAACATTTTAATATGGCTTTCAACTTACATTCCCCTGGTTATTTTGGCCACATAAAAGGACTCACCCATCTCAGGACCCAGGTGAATATATTCAAGAGCTGGTTTCAATCTTAACTTTTCTAATTGGTCATTCAGAGCCATTTAGAGATGGTGACAATAAAATACTAGCATTTATTTAATACTAGCATTTATTAAACACCTACTATATGCAAGGTGCTGTGCTAGGTATTTTCACATGTAGCTGAAGTGTCATCTTCACAGTTAGCGTGTCAAGCTAAGCGTTCATATCACCGCTCTCTGGATGAGCAAACAGAAGGAAGTAACTGTCCTGCAGCCACCCCATCCTTAAGTGGCAGAGGAGGGATCCCAGGTCGGATGTGCTTGAACCCAGAGCTCAGAGTCCTTCTGAGACACCAAACTATGTGTCTGTAAAAAGCCATCTTTTCTTCTGTGTTTCTGTGGTTTCCCACAGTTTGGACAAGTAAGATTTCCACCTGTCCAGCTTCCACATGTGGGTAAAATTTATTCTCACTTGAACTTATGATGGGGACCTAGGTAAGAAGGAAACTCAACTAAGCATTCTCTGCTCCATGAAACCATGACAGATGGCAGGACCACGGGCCTTTCACTGAAATGTGATGAAAGCATATCAGACACAAGCTCATTCAGGTTGGATTTTTCCGTGAAAAACTCATATTGCTGCAAGGCTGAAATCAATGGACTAGGTGATATTGGGCTTAACCCCGATATTGCCCAGAATTGACTGAAATTTAGAAAGTGACTGTGATGCGTTAAAGGAGGACCTGGCACCTGACCACATCACCCTGGGGAAGACATCCCTCTTCTCTTCTGGTCCTATTTAATTAGGGTTTTGCAGAGAAGACAAGACAATGAAGTCAGGGCTGTGCAGTGTGAGAGATCCCTCGGGGCGCAGGCTCACCCCACGGCCAACACTGTAGTGAGTCTGTGCGTCTTCTCTTCAGATTCTTCCTACTGAAGGTCCAAGTAAGCCAAGGAAGAGGCAGTCAGACGCTTGCTTCAAATTTTCTCTACGTTCCTGCTGGGCTGGTTTTGATTTCTCCTGTTACCCTGACCTATCTTCCTCACCAGAGTCATCACCGACACGTGGAGGTCACCGAGCGGAGAGATGGTGGCCTTTGGAGCCTGCGGTGACTTTGGACAGGACTGTTGTCTCCGTGTGAAAGCTGAGGACACCGCCTTAGGTGAGCAGGACCACGCCTGGGGCAGAGCCCAGGGTGAGCTGTCTCCCAGTCAGAATCGGAAAAGCAGCGCAGGAGTTTGAGCTGGAGGCCCGCCCCGCTCCTGTGTCACCTCAGTGTCCAGCTAAGCAGGTACAACCGGGCTTCCTTCTGATCCCCCTAGGTGGGTGTTTGGCCTCACCGCCCTGTCACACTGAAATCTTCCTCGCCAGTTTTACCCCAGCAGATTCTTTCTCCCGTAGCCCCTCTCTTCAGGTCGGGCATACTAAGTATTGTGGCCAGGTTGAGCCTGAGACTAGACGAGGACCAGATCTAGGCACAGACAGATCGGAGCACCCCAGGGAGAACACTGGAGACAGTGACACATCCCTCAGCAGGGTTAGGCGATGTGCCCAAAGCTGAGAGATTGCCTTAGAGTAAAATTAGAAATGAAAAAAAAGAAAATTTAAACGAGATTTTCATTGTGTAGCTCAGGCTGGCCTTGAACTTGTGATTGTACTGCCTCAGCCTCTTGAATATAGGTGTATGCCACCATGTTCATATAAAATTTTAATTAAAAATCTTTTTTGTATTTTAAGATTTTTAACATTAACAGTTTATCAACCAACCTTAAACAAAGGTTAAGTACAATTTCTTTTCTCTAAAGTTTTCCTTTCTTCAGTAACATCTATAAAGATTGAAACTAGAGCACTTCCAGTGTTTTCATTTTTTGTGAGTCCCAGCTTTGCACATAGGACTGTGTTCTTGTGGGGCATTGGTGCATGCATATAAGACATCTTGATTCTTTTGGTGATCACCTGTCCCTCCCCTGCTTCCGTATCTCATCCCCTTCCCATTTGAAAAAGATCTATCTCCCCACTTCCTACTTTATCTTTTGTTTTGCTCTTATTTATAATTTGAGTTTCACCTGTTAGAGGAAACCATGCGACATTTCAGCTTTTGCATTCTGGCAGGGGAGACACCACGGTCACCAAGGTGGTTTCCCAGGGCAAGGCTTGTCCGCTGCACTTCTGACTTTAACAGTGGTTGTTCTCAGGCCCGGTCTTACTAGTGGATTTTCCATTTTCTTTTTATGATAGACTTGAAATTTATTCTCTAACATAAGAACAGTCCCCAGTACTACACTCAGGATGGCTTTGTACCGGGAGATGAAGACATCCTTCCTGCCAGTCAAAGAGCATCTGCCACCAGTTAAATGTAAAAAGGTGAATGGCTTCGTGTTAAAACCAGCTCCAAAGCTTCAGTCCATATAACAACTGCCACCTAATGCACAGTGACTATTGGAGGAATGACACAGATTTAACAGCTTATAAAACAAAATGCAATAGTTAAGGACATTCATGTTTATTTAGCAATTCGGTATAGGCTCAGTTTGGTAAAATAATGACCCGATTTTGAGTAAGAGATGGGGGTTCAAGCTCTGACTTCAAATAACTAGGGTCAAAGCACTTCACTTCGTTGAGATTCAGTTTTCCTTAGTCACAAAATTAGAGATATGGTAGTAATAATATGTCACAAGTTTTGATAAAGAGAACTCGGTATGAAATTTAAAATGTCACGCAGGTTCTCACCTTATGTGGCATAAGTGGTCTGTAATCTTCTCTGTTAGGGTCTATAAATTCCTTGAGTGGAGGGAAAATGGCAGGATGAATAGCTTTATATCTGTTGATAATTTCTATTAATTCTACCCTTTGAGAGTATTGTCGAGGAAAACGTGGTCTTTGTCCCTTCACAGGCTGGGGGATGAGCGTGCCTTCCATGCCCGTGCCTCACTGCCACCGCTGGCATGAGAGAGGGGCTCAGAAATGTCAGTGTCTGCTGAGTGTTGACAGCTGGTAAAAAACTGAAATGCAGCCAGGAGTGGCTCATGCCTGTAATCCGAGCACTCAGGAGGTTGAGACAGGAGGATCACTATGAATTCAGGGCTGGCCTGGGCTACATAGTAAGACCTTGTCTCAGAAAAAAGAAAAGAAAAAGAAAAGAAACTGTTATGGATTGAAAACTGGTGGTCAGCTAAACGCTAGCTGGATTACATTCAGCAGGGCACTGGGCATAGATGTTCCACCTGAGGAAAGTTGCCAGCATAAATAGAGATGTGGAGAAGGAGAAGCTATTCACGTTGAGGCACTGAGGCACTGAGGCCTTGCGGGTTCTCCTATGAGTTGCTGTGTGAGCTCTTGGTTCTCCTGGAGAAGCTCTGGGCCTCACATCGAGCATTGCTTCCTGGCTCCGGAGGGGAAGACGTGTTCTGCTTGGTCTCCAGGATGAACTCCTCACGCTGGCTTCCTGGCATGTTCTCCACTGTGCTTATCGTCAGAGGAGCCTGGGACCTCTGTGTCGCTGAGGATGGCTGTGGTGCTTTTCAGGACAGCCCTAGTCTTTGTTTTGAGCGTGACTTCTTAGCTCCAGCATAGAACCCTCAACCTACCAGCACAGCTCCTACACCTGCTGGCATAGACTTTCTAGCTTCCACCACTGACCTTTGGGCCTTCCCGGCACGGATCTGTAAAAGAGACTGGTGTGAGTCCTTCTTGTGGGCTCTAGACCTCCAGCTGGACTCATGGGAGGCATTGTCATGAGCTCTGGGTCTTCATCTGGACTCATGTGGGACATTGCTGTGGGATTCAGGCCCTTGGCTAAATATTCTATGTCTTTAGTGATGTGGATAGATTTCCTGCACTTTCTTGTGTTAACTCTAGGTGACCATCATAAAAATAATATTATAAACTCCATGTCCTGATTCTAATTGTTCTCCGTACAAACCCTGACTACAACAGAAACTAATGCAGTATTGAGAATAAAGATGAGAACTCAATGGGAAAGAAGCAAGTGAGGAGAGGTGAGAATCTGGTGCTCCAGCGGCCGGGAGAGGTTCTCCCCGTCCCTGAGGCTGGCAGGGCTGCTCCAGAACAGGCGGCAACTGGCTCGGACTCCAGCCAGCTGCTCTGTGGTGTTCAGTGCCCTCCTCCCCAGCACCCCTGGCCCCCCATTTTCTTTGTCCTGTCTTTCCCGTCTCTCCTTCCTCTCTCCTTCCCTCCTTGTCTGTGTGTGCATTTGCCCCTGTTGAATTCATTGAAAGCTTTATTTGAAAGAAGAGAATGATTTACGAATGATGGAGCTTTGTTTTGCTCTGTTTTAAACTTTCCGGACTCATCTGTCCCACCAGTGGCCAGGGCTGTCCAGACTTCCCGCATCAGGGGAGGAAGACGCAGCAGGAATTGGGTTTTCCAGGAGGCTGTGCCCGCACTGGTGTGTTTGGAGGAGCATGTAGCCGACCACAGTGGTTTGTCCCCAAATCCAGGTCTGTTAAAGCACGAGGGGAGGAGAACAGAGTGAGAGGAAGTGGCGAGGGTCCCCACATGAGACACCAAGGCTTTGCAATCCGAGAGCAGAGGGTCTGTGTGGACACAGGCAGCAGCACAGGCCTAAAAGCAGCGAGGCAGCAGGGCGGGAGCCGGAGCGGAGAAGCGGCTGAGTGTGAGCCTTTCTTGCTGCTGCTGTAACAAATTACAGCACATTTATTGATTTAACACAACACAGACTTATTCTCGTACAGTCATGAAGGTCAGATATCCAAAGTGGGCCTGTGTGAGCTCAAATCCAACTGTGGACAGAGCAGCACTCCTTCCTGGAGCTCTGGGGAGGAATCCTTTCTGGCATTTTCTAGCTGCTTGTCGGCTGTGCACCCCTCTTTGCCTGAAGTCTCTTTCCTCGGTCTCGAAGCCATGACAGCTGCTGGAGTCTTCCTCACGCTGTGCACCCTGAGGCTGGCTCTTCCTGCTCCTCCTACCTGGCCCAGGGCCCTTGTGGCTGCAGCTGTCCCGGCGTCAAGGCGTGAACAATAATTGCATCGTGCACCTTAATTTTCTTTGCTGTCGCTGGGGTTCTGGTGCAGACACCTTGGCGGGGGGCTTTGCTCAACCCTCTTAGTTGCCAGGACGTCACAGAATACACCAGGCGTGGCGGTGCCAGTCCTCAGGCAGGTGAGAGCAGTGTGGACAGTGACTGGGAACGGAAGGAGGGTGCCGTGGACACTGCTGGAGCCCTAGCTGCTATCAATGTTGAAACACAGCAGCCAAGAAGGGGACAGCTTCTTTGCTTGTCACCGCAGTGGCCTTGTGAGAGACTGCCCAACTCTTCTTTCTCTTCATGAACATAGAGATGCTCCAAGAAGAGAAGGAAATGGTGGATCCCAGACCAGCCCAATTACCTGGGAACTGTCTGAGACTAAGTCCCCCCTTCTATATGTAGAAATCAGGTACACATAGGGGAAAATAGCAGATTACACTTCAGCTTGTAGTTTTGTGCCTATGATTAAATCCCATTAAACTCTGAGCCTATTTTTTGTGGTGCTGGGAATTAAACCAAAGTTGTACCAAGGGAAGTTCTTCCCAGCCACTTTTATTATTATTATTAACATTATTAATATCCAGACAAGGTCCTGACAAGTTGTCTAGGCTAGTCCTGAACTCTTGCCTCAGCCTCCTGAGTAGGGAACACTTTAAGAAATAACAAACTAAAGCAAGCACTTTTGCTTTCTTGTCTAAGCCCACTTGTGTGATATTTCTTCTATTTTTATTTTGGAGACAGAGTGGAGGGTGATGACCCCAGACCAGAACTCTGCGTCCTTAAAAATCATCATCTCTTTCTCCTTCTGTTTTTCTTTCTTCTTCTCTTTCAAAACGGATGGGTTCCCAGGGAAAACCCTTTTATCTCTCCCCACGTATCCTTGTGTTCCTAATTTATTTGTGTGCTTTAGAGAGGTAAAACTGAGTTCCCCATCAGAATACAGCCTTCAGAATCATGGCCTTTCCAAAGAACTTCCCTGAAGAACCTTCAGTTTCCACTGATGAGACATTTTACTTTCAGAACGTGGAGAGAGAGAGAGAGAGAGAGAGACAGACAGACAGAGTCATGAGGGTTCCCAAAGGCAACTGCTAGGGGCATGATATTTTGTCTCTAATTCCTGTAACTCTTCAAAACACCCCGTACCATCCCCATTTCTGTAAGAGAAGCCTGAGATCCCAATTTCCCAAGCAGTGCTTTCCAAGGGCCTCGGCCCGGTCCAGAGCTGACACAAAGGCTTGTGTGCAGGTGGTTTGTTTGGGAACTGAGCCAGGGAACAGGACTGAGGGACACAGGGAAAGGAAGAGAGAGGAGGGAAACCAGGACAAGGGTGCATTGTGCAGCAGACCACTTCTGAAGGGGACAGAGTTTAACCCTGCCTGGGTCTCAGCCGGGCCGCTGAATTGTGCATCTGGGTCAACCGAGGGCGCTTTGCCTTTGGTGTCTGACCTTGTTAAGGTTTACATCTAAATGTCCCCCCCAGAGCTGCATGTTCCCCCAGAGCTGTGTGTGCTCCTAGGTGGAGCTTCATGGAGGAGATGGGCTCAGGGGGCTGAGCCACTAGCCAGTTGATCAGGTCTAGGTTAAAGCTAACGTGATGCTGGAGGCCAAGCCCCAGTGGAAGAGGCTGGCCAAGCCCCAGTGGAGGAGGTTGGTCACTGTACATGTGGTCTGGATCTCTGTCCTCCCCACCCCTCCTGTGATCTGTATCTCTGCTTCCTGCTGCCATGCCACCAGCAAGTTCCCCCACCATGCCTCTCTGCCTCGCCACCCTGCCTCCAACTCATAGTCTGCAACCTCCACAAACTGAGCCAAAGTAAATCTCTCCTTTTCAGCTTGTTGGGTATGTTTTCCCAGCAAAGAGACAGTAACTAAGACAAGGTGGCCCACCGGCACTAAATCCCTTGCACATTCAAGTGTGCGCACAGAAATGCTGTGTCTACACCCAGGGCAGGAAGCTAGAAGAGTGAGTGGAGTGAGCTTCACTACGGTCCTGTCTCCTGGCCCAAAGCCAGCGGCAGCCCGGGCAGAGAGAGCCAGGCCATCCATGGCAGCGCTAGAGGCGGGGCTGGGAGACAGGAAGTGATACACGGAGGTGGCCACTTCTCAAGGTCGCGGGGCTCGTCAATACTTACAATCAGGCCTGCGTGACTGCAGGCCCAGGTGCCTCCCATAATTCAGAGGAGCCCCCAAGCAGATATTTGGCTTTGTGGAATTTAAGCATGACTTTATTACCCTGGCAATTAGATGAGGATCTGGTATTGATTTTGCACTATATCAGAAGTGCAGCTTTCTCCGACTGCTCTTCTTCTATCTGAGGGCGTGAATCTTTCCCCCATTAACCTCCAAAATGGCTTCAGAAATAAATACGCTGACTCTAAGGCTCAGGGACAGTGCTATTAAGTGGAAACATCAAGTGAGCTAGATGGGTCATTTTAAAGTTTTAGTAGCCACATTAAAAAAGAAAAAAAAAGTGAAATTCATTCTCATAATCTATTTTATTCAATGCACTGGTTCTAAATTACTTGTATTAGCTCTCTTTTCAACGTGTAATCAGCAAAACATGATTGTTGAGATGTTTCACATTCTTTGTGGTTTGTTCTGTCCTAGTGGCTCCAAAATCTGGAGTGTGCTTTACATGTGTGGCACTACTCAAAACAGATTAGTGGTACTCCTGGCACAAAGAGATTGGTGTCCCCAGAACACTTTCCTCCTGTGAACTGAAGGAGTTAATCTGGGAAAGGAAAGTCATTGCACTGTTCCTTGGAGTGAGATGGAGCAGGGAGGATTCTATTTACTTCCCTGACATTAAGACTTCAGTCTATATTATTTCTCTCTGAAATAAACAAAATGTCAGATTGACAAGGTTCATGCCCAAAAGAGATAAGAATAGTAATTTGAAGACAAAACCAAGCCACACGTGAATCTAAGGCTTCAAGATCTGCTTCAGGGTTTGAGAAGCAAACCTTTTCATTTGTAACTTAGAAAAAAAAAGTTCTATTCATCTGTACATTACACTGCACAGTGGGCAGTCTATGAGACTCTAAACCTGAGTTATGAACAAGGTACCCTATACCGCCTGAATTAAGATGTAATTCTGTTTGCTTTTACCATAAAAATTGTTTTCATGGGTTTGGATGTCACACAAGGTACATATGTAATTTATATAAAGTTCGGTAAGACTTTTGGCAGGGCTACGGGTTAAAGCACAGCTATTAAAAGCGCAGGATTCAAGGATGGCTTCACCTCTCATCCCAGCTTCACGACCTGCTGGAACGTTGCGCCCGACAGTTAACTCTTAAGCCTCAGTTTTAGCTTTTACATAAAAACCCATTTCTGGTTACAGTAAGAAATAAATAAGGTGTGTTGGAAACTTGGCACCGTATCTGACCCATGATTAGCACAGCTTTCACTATTAATGAAAAAAATCTTCTAATAACCGAGCTCTAGAATATAAACCTTGACTTTTCCATTTCTCACAGTTAGGAAACTCATGTACAGAACCACAAATTACTGTGCATAACACTGACCTCTACTGCGTTTAGAAATGTATCAGTAAAAGACATTTTCCTTTCAAAGCTGGGGAAATTGTTCATGAAAATCCACAGGCTCAAAGAAACCTGGCTGGAGGGGTGCTGAGTTTTTTGTTCTTTTGTCTCTTAATCCTTACTTTGTGACCTGGTTCCCATAACAGCTGAAATTAGCACTTTAATTTCCATATTATCTCCTTTGTATTTTAGATGAATAATGTCCTGGGATAAAAAGAGGATCTTAGGGAAAATACAAGATGAAAAAGCATTGTTCTTCTTCCTGAACAGCCTTTGTCCTGCACTGACTTATCACCGTTAGAGGGGCTCAGTGCTCATGTGTTCCACGTAGAGGCCTCACACTGTCCCTTGGGCGTCAGGAGTCTCCTCAGCGAGGCCCCCACAGTTCCCCTGCCATATCTTCTTTTCCTCTGCCCACTTCAAGTCCTTGACTTGGTTTAGGGACAACGGTATCTGAATAAAATGCTGTTGCTTGCACAGTCCTAATCATGATAATGGGTAGAATTTGTCAAATGCCATCTGTGGGCCGAGTGATGTGTGAAGAATTTCACATGCTTAATTCCTCCGTGCAACCCCATGAGACGGCCTGCAGACACAGAGACTGAAACCGATACGTAATAATTTGCCCCAGATCAGTAAGTGTGGGAATCATGGTTCCAAGAGACAACTTGACACTAGTGCCCACACCCAACTCTGTGGGCTCTGCTTTCACAGCACGTGCCCTGTTCACTCTGGTCTTCACCAGCATGCCTTCATCTAAGCTGCTGTCCACTCTGGCCTGGGAACTGCAGTGGCGTCCTGCTGGGGGAGGTCTTCTCACCACCAACAGCCAGTGCTCTACAGGACAGCTGCACAGCTCCGTGGGAACAACAGGGTATAAGTCAGACTTGGATCTGATTTTGCTCCAAGGCGCAAAGCATTCGGCTGGCCTCTCCATTCCTCTTAGAGTAAGTCAAGGTCACTCTGTAATCTTCGCAACTGCGCCTTGTCTGAGCATGGTTGACCTCCTCACCCCAGCCCTTCCTCCTCTTTCCACTTAATGCACTATTCTTTCCCTTTTCTTCACATGTGTCCAGCTCATTCTTCAGGGCTTTGGCATTGGCTTTCACCTTTATTTGACACAACCCTTTCATTGTCACATGGAATATTTCTTGTCACTCAGATAAAAAACCTAACGTTGCCTTCTGAGGGAGTCCATCTGTATCTTCCAAGCTAAAGGTATTCACTCCCTTCCCTATGTCTCTATTTGCTCTCATAACCTATTAGGATTTAGATCTGAAATGTCCCTCAAAACTGCCATGTGTTCAGAGGTGGGATTGGAAAGGTGTTTGGACCATAGGTGTATTAACACTTATCAGGGGATCAATCCACTGATGAATCCATAGCTGGAAGTGCAGTTAAGAGGTGGGGCTTGCTTGGAAGAGGAAGATCACAAGTCACTGGGCATGTGACCTAGAAGGGTGTATTCGTATCTCCTGCTGGGCTCCTCCTTCTCTCTTTTAATTCCTGGCTGCCACGGCTTGAACATCTTTCCTCTATTGCACACTTGTACCTAATGTTTTTGCTCTGGAGACAGCAAACCATGAACTGAACCTCCAAACCATGTACTGAACTACAACTCTCCTTCTTTAAATTGTGGGTGTGAGGTATTTTGTCCCAATGCAGAAAACTGACTAATTTGCCCCTCGTTTTATTTTCTTCTTAGCAATTTTCTCAATACGAAAATATTCATCCCCTTTTTATGAATTTCCTTGCTGTCTGCCTCCCTTCCAACATCAGGAAATTGTTAAGCTCTGTACAGTAGAGATCTTGACTGTTGTAGTCACTGCTTCCTCTGCTGAGCCTAGAGCATGACCTGACCCAAAATAAGCATTTACATGTAAAAATTTTACCAAATAAAGATACCAGTGGGTTAGTTAATCAATGCTGACAGAATATATTGCTTTGAGCACATATTTTGCTGGATTTCTCTTAGTGAGATCAATAAAACTGTGACCAGTCAATGTTATATAGCAGGAAAGACCCAGAGAAGGTATAACCAACTCCACAGTGAAACAAGTAACCAGAGAACATGTGGTGCAGCTCTTGAAATTTTTCTCATGCCTCCTATTGTATCTCTGTTTATTGTAGTTTTTCATGTTTTGTTCTTCTCTTGAACAAAAATGTTTGAGATCTTGTACCTATCAAATATTGTACTACTGGTTTGGGTACATAAATAAATGAATAATTCTAAAAATGGTGCAAATGCTTTTTGTGATTTGTGAAAAGGATTTCTGAACAGTGAGACATTAGGCGATCATTAAGAAAAATCTCCAAGCCTGGAATCATAGCCCGCTTAGGTATTTGGGAGGCTGAGGCAAGGGCACCATTTGAGCCCAGAGTTTGGGAACAGCCCAGGTAACACAGTGAAACCCATCTTTAAAAAGGACTATAGAATTTTAAATTTTAACAGCAGGGGAAATGAGTATACTCTGTAGACTTTTTAGAAAAAT
The DNA here is from genome assembly GCA_004027455.1 of Hydrochoerus hydrochaeris. Lineage (NCBI taxonomy): Eukaryota > Metazoa > Chordata > Mammalia > Rodentia > Hydrochaeridae > Hydrochoerus > Hydrochoerus hydrochaeris. The sequence goes on from PVLA01008680.1 coordinate 76,170, forward strand.
ATGGTATATCTCAAATATTCAAAATACATTAAAAATTACAAATATTTTTAGTGATGGAAATCACTAAAAGATTTTGCTTCCTGTTTGTACAATTTAGACATCTTCTCCTCCTTCTTGTTCAAAACTCAGCTTATGTTCAGTTGTGCTTCAAAAACAAATCATCCCCAGATCTCATTTCTCTCTCATCTTGTGTCCACCTTGGTGGGGTGGGATATAGCTCTGTCCCTCATTCGTTTCTCTCTTACCCAATGCTGGAGGGTGGAGCCTCCTACACTTCGGTCCCACACCGAAGTGTACAAAGGTTTTGTCCTGAAAGTGTCACATGCCTTTCCCTCCCATTATGTGTCTACATAACCATGCAGGGACACTCTGCAGAGGAATATTTAACAAATAAAGCAGCCCACCTCAGACCACTCTGTATTTCCCATTTTTTGCAAAGCATACACATACTGTTTATTGATAGAAAAGTCAATGACATGGATTTTTAAGACATTTTAATTTTCTTTAGCTAGAAATGCATTTAGCTGCAAATAATGGAAAATATGACTTCTAATGGCTTAACACATTAAGGTTTGCTGGAGTGTGATGACACATTTGGAATCTCAGCTACTTGCTAAGGCAGGAAGATCCCAGGTTCAAGGCCAGCCTGACCACATGCCTCACTGCCCTCTGGAAGGAGAGCTGAAACTGACAGACAGCCACTCTGTCTCTTCACCAGGAAGGCAAAGTTTCCTCATGTAGCCCCTGCAGACTTCCCCTCCATGTGTCCAGTTGGCCACACCTTCATTTAGTGGAGCTTGGGAGACCAGACTGTTGTCATTGGAATAGAGCGATCATTAACTTTGCTACAGCTTTGCATTCCGGGTATTAAACAAGTCAGGGTTACATTAGAAAAGGAGAGTCTAGGACTGGACATTGGCTATGTGTGAGTCTCAGAAGCCAACAGAGAGTGCCATTAATGCCAACATTTGGCGGACACTTTAACTGGCTTTAGGGAGATATTGTGATTGTGCTCTGTCTTACGTTCTCGTTGCTGAGGTAAAGTACCTGACACCAACAGCTTAAAGGAGGAGAGGTTGATTTTGGCTCACAGGTTTAATCCATGGGCAGCTGGCTGCAAGGGAAGAGCAAGATGGCGGAAGGAGCATGGAAGAAGAGAAAGGGGCTCAGCCCAAGTTAACCAGGAAGCAGAAGGAGAAAGGAGGGGAAATGGGGACCAGAACACATGCTTCCAGGTCATGTCTCCAGTGGCTACCTCCAAGCAGATTCCACTACCTAACAGCAAACTTGGCTGTGAACTCATCAGTAGATGAATCTATTAAATAGTATGGCATTCCCATGACCCAATCCCCTTCCATGCTTGTAAGACTTTGGGGGCCATTTTAGATCTAAACTGTAACATGCCCTAAGCAAAACAGGAGCAGTATTTCCCACAGTATAAGATCTCATAAGCCATGGAAGATAGTTAGTTAAGCAATGCTAACTAGTTAGCCTAACATAACTAGAGTGTATCATATTCTACTGTTGAGAGGAAGGTGAATCTGGGGAAAAGATATAGGTCAGATAAACTTTTCTTCTCATCATTTCATTGATTTTTTACATGTACGTGATGCAGGTACAGCTGATTTCTCCCCTTTTATAGATGGAGAGACTCCAGCTTATGAAGAGGAAGGTCACTGAAGCCACTGAAAGTCACATAGCTGATGAGAAGTAGCATTAGGATTGAATTTGATCTTCACTGTAGAGCCCTGGAGGCCACACCCTCTGTCCTCACCCTTACACCTGGACCCCACCCGTCCTCTCCCACAGTGACCCCACCCCACCCCCAAGAAAGTACACTGTGACCACTGTCCAAAAGCTAAAACCCACCGTGGCAGAGAACACCTGTGTGTGGAGAAGATGTGAGGTAAGAAGGGTCTAGAAAATTGAGATGGAATTTGCCAAGAAGACACTCCTTGTTGTTTGCACCTTTCAAATTAGAGCACAAGAGAGGCTCCCCCAGAAAGCTTTGCTCCTCCCCTCGTCACCTCCATTATCTGTTATAAGCAAGAAATCCCAGGAACACAGTCTGGCTGTCTCCGTCCACTGCCTCATGAGAGTTGAGCAAAAAGGCTTCCTGGAAACATCCTTCACAAGCCAGCCCAGCTGCTTTGGAGGCACTGCCCTGGATGCTCCTAACTGCTGGTGATCCATCTGATAGCTAGATCTTACCTCTCATTCCTGCCTTCACTTCCAGTATTCAATAGACCTTACAGATTCACTTCCAGTATTCAATAGACCTTACAGTTTCACTTCCAGTATTCAATAGACCTCTATTTGATTTAGACTACAACATTTCAACTTTTGCTTTTTTACTCATAAGATTTCTTGATAAGAAAAAGTGCAGTTTCTTCTGCTACCACATTTTTTACAAACACAGAGACACATTATAAAAATGCATAAAACAATAATGGACATTCTTGTCTCACTTTGAAGCCATCCACAATCTCTGTGTTCTTCAACTCTATTTCAATGGGACATAGGCCGGTGTTTCCTAATTAGGCGCCGCTTTGTAGGAGAATTCTTTACCATGCTGCACTTCTCATGGGGCACTTGGTCCCCTGCTTAGCTCTCGCACCCCTACATCATCTCAGCAGTAGCTCCTTTTAAAACTCCGCACCTTCATTTCACACATCCCCTCCATGGGTGTTAATCAAGTTTCACATCTGAAAAATGAATAATTCTATCTACTTTATGTGCATAGATCAAATGAAATATTCTCAGCACGATTTCTAATACATGCACAAGTAGACAAGCTCTTCTGAGGGAATGGACCAGACTGACCCAAACTGCATCGTAACTGTTCCTCCTTCCCTCGGAAGTGTTTAAAGGAACACTGCTAATTCACTGTGCCACTGTAGTTTCTCGGTTCTGGCTCCTATTCATTTAAGAAAGTGCATGCCTTGAGGAAATTTTTTCAGGAATGTACAGCTCTATGACTGGTGTAAACTAGAATACTGGAGACAGAGGGACAGAGGGGAAAATCCCCATCCTGGAAGAGATGAGAATTGCAATGAGTCACATCATAAAGTCTGTTTCCTTGACTTATAGATCCACAGATTGGAAAACTGATTCATAGATTGGAAAATTATCCCTCAGAATATCGTGTTCCCCTCAGTGAATGGGAAGCTAAATCACACAATCCAAAGCAATCACACAGTTTCTAAAGTTCTATAAAGTTACTAGGATTGGATCTACCGATCTCTAGCATTTAAAAAGTGAATGCCTTCGAATCGCGCTAGCCTGCAGTGTTCTCTTACATATGGTAAATTCCTCCTCATGAACTGATAACTGGGGCCGAAACGTGGCTGCCATCCACATGGCTGGATCTGCAGACTCCGGGCATGTAGATTTTTTTCCACAGAGACTAAACAAACAGTATGTGAAAACATTTACAAAAGTTCAGCTGCTCACCAAAAGCAATGAAAATAAGGAGAGAAAAGGTTGCATTAAACACCTTATCAGGTATAGTAATTCTACTCTAGATTTCTGTTTTACATAAAGCTATTCTAGGAGTAGAGCTATTTCCTTAATTTAAAGAAAATTCACTCAGCTATATAATCCTGTCATCCTTTCAGTGTGGTCACCATTCTGCTCTGGATCCCGGGAGGCAAATCTTTGTAGATGGCAAACTGCCCTTTTGGCCTTTGGCTTCCAATTGGGTTTGCTCAGCAAGAGAGACACACAGGGCTGGCTATGGGCCGAGCATGTTTCCCAAAACCCCTGTGCTGGTGGCATGGCCTGCAGCAAGGTGTACTGAGAAGTAACCAAACCTTGAAGCAGTGGGGCCTACCCAGCAACACACTCTTGAACTTCAGGAACTGTGAGCTATGTGAACCTCTTTTCTTTACAAAGTATCCAGCATCAGGTGTTTTGTTAGAGGCTAAGAGATAAATAGGATATGTAAATGGGAGGGAGGCGAGAGAGAAATTTTTCTTTTTTACACAACTTCTTCTCTTATGCCTGAAGTTCCGGCTCATAGCTATTCCAGATTCCAGTAACCATTTCTTTTCCTTGTCCTTCTGAGACTCTTGGTAGTCTCTACTGTTGCTAACCCTGGGACACTGGACCATTTCTTTTGGTTTCCCTAAACCCTGAAGTAAGTTCTTCATTAAGTACCTCACAATTAGCCCATGGCTGTCATCTCTTTCCTGCTGGAACTGCGATTGGCATATTCGCCTTTTGGAATGTGCTGGAGTCACCTCATAACCACATTATCAATTGCAGGTCCATGCACAGGTGTGGCAGTTCAGGTGCTTGGAACAGGTCACAGCTCAACCACCTTTTTTGCCATGTGACCTTGAACAAAGTTCTTTTCTACCCCTCAGTTTCCTCATCTACAAAACAAAATGGATAGTTGTGAAGAGTAACAACCTGTTGGTGCTCTTTCAAAGATTAAAATAACTTAGAATAAGGCTTTGTACATAGGAAATACTTTCAAATGTCCACTGATTCTGATGCCTTCGTACACGCCATGATACTCTTGGTAATAGATGCTGAAACAGTAGGGAAAACATCGATGTATCTAAAGGTGAGCTTGGAGGATCACGATTTCAGAGTTTTTACTCATTAGCATTTGTAATTGAAGATAAGCATATTGGACTAATTTCCTCTGAACCTTGGGTGCCATTTTTAATATAATTGTTCAAAATTCAACTATGGTGGCAAATTAAATTGTAATTGATGAAGCACACATTCATTAGTGGTGAAATTGATGGTGCTCTTAAGCAGGTTAATTGAGACGAGTTTAATGAAAGGACTATTTATAAAGAGGGATGAAATATTCCAGTGTTAGTGGTATCTAGAAACTATTACCATTCTTAGGACTGAAGGGACAATGTATAAGAAATGAAGAGGAACAGATTACCCAGACACAGGGACCCCAGACCTGTGATTGTGGGAAGACTACTTAAGAGGACTTGTGGTCTTCACCAGAAAGCTACAGAAGCAAATACTCTGAAAAATGCTTCTTTTCATCTTCAACCTTCTACCAACACCTCTCCTTGAGGAAGGGCCAGGGAATGCATCTGACTGAGCCCGTACGATTTAGCCTCCCGGGAAGCAGAACAGAATGCGGAAGTGGGTGGGCAGATCCTCGTTAGAGAAGGACAGTGGAGGACGCCCTGCCCAGCACAGAGGACCAACACACATACAATTCCTGTGAGCACTTTGTCCTGGGTGTGCATTTCTGTGTCCTTCCAAAGAATGCATCATCAGTTCAGACTGGCTTTTTAAGGGATTTTATGACATTAGAATGTAGCATTGTGAATAATACAATAATAAATTGTGTCCGTGCCGTAATGTAAGTAACTTTCCCAAGAAATGTACCCTGTCAAAACCATCGTAGGCATCGAAAACACCTTTGTCATGGATTCTCTTCCTGATGATAACTATGATGACAAAAATGATAGGGACTGAAACAATCACTTATTAATCCTTACTAGGGACTGTACCTCCCCAATCACTCTGTACGGAAGGTGTCCACATTGTACAGGTACATGTAGGAAGAGGAGGTGGTAGGTTAAATGACAGTCAGTGACTGGACAGAGCTCACATGGCCAGAGTAGCAGCCTCTGAGAAAAATGACACATCATGTTCAGCCCAGCCGCTGGGAAACCAGGTTAGATCCCAAGCAGTTAGAGACACAGGTCAATGAAAAAGAAATCAAGGCAGAAAAAAATATTAGTAATGTTCAACAGAACCAAAGCCTTTCTGAAAGTGCCCTTGTGCTTTGGAATAATTTAGTTTTAGAACAAAGTCACAGAGATAATATTTTCATGTATGTCTCACTCAGTTTATCTTGACATGTGCATCTGTCATAATCACAGTTCAGACTTTACAACTAAGAAACCAACCTTGGCGCATCACTGTGAACTAGATTCCGCAGTTCATACGGATGTCACCAGCTTTTAATTAACATTATGTCAGGGTTTTCAAAATATAAGAAACTAAAACACAAAACAAAACAGAAAAATGTTAGCAACTGACCAGGAAGGAAATGACAGCTTACCATAACATATACAGCAGTCTCTGACCCAGGCCCTGCAGAAGCCCCTAGAGCCTTGGTCGTTTCCTTAGTGTGGAAGCATTAGAGAGCTTTTGTTCTAAAAGGAGTCTCCGCCTTGGTTCCTGAGACAGGACTGTGAATACCCGTGAGGATAGAGGTCCCGATATTCAGTCTTGGCCTCCAGCTCTTCGCAGAGAGCTCCTAAAACTGCTGTGAGGTCCTGAGGGACAGAGGCCAGTGCAGAGCTCCTCCCTCCCTGGGAATTCCCTGGTGATACGAACGTCTTCGGTTCTAATGAGGTGACTCTCGGTGGGCTCTTAGGTGGGACAAATCACTAGAAAGACCAAGCACAATGCTTCCATGCCCCAGCTCTTCTCCTTGTGGAGACAGGAGGTGGGCTGGAAGTGCACTGCATAACCAACCACACTGCTAGCTGAGCTGCCCCTGGCTATGGAGTGTGGACAGTGTCCTGGGGTAGTGGGGGGCCCATCCTGGTGCTGGGATTATGGCTGGGGGCCCAGAATTTCCTGGGTTCGGGCACTTGCTAGGCCTTACCCTGTGTTTCTCTTCATCTGGGTGCTGCTGTGTGGCTTTTATTGCCTCTTTCATGGCTGAGCGGGTCAGTGGAAGGGGATGCCCCCTTGAGTTCTGAGAGCCACACTCACAAAGTAATCAAACCCAAGTGAGTGGTGACCAAGCTGCTGCCCAGCTCAGAAATGCAGCCCCCTCCCTGGCTTGCAGTTGGCACCTGGGCTGAGGATTCTGTTGCTGTCTCCTGGGAGACACGGTCAGCACTGCACCTAAGGAAAGGACACTCCTGCAGTGTCCACTCGCGATTCGCTTGGCGGGTGAGAAACAACCCGCACACATCTGGGTTCACAAACACTGGTTTTTCCCTTCTGCTGGGAAACACGCATGAGCAATTGTGTTAGAGCAAATGAGAGGCGGTAGAGATTTTTAATGCGTAAGACAGACCTTTTGGACAGAGGCTGCGGCACATGCTGACTGCCAGTCTCTGTGGCAGGAGAGCCCTGTGAGTATTTCTGCCCATGGCGTAGGAGCAGGGTTGGTGCAGGCCCAGGTGGGATCTAGGGCACTGACCCCCGTCCGTCCCTCTGCGTCCTAAGCTGGGACCTGGGCTGTGCCGGATGATGCGGTGACTCTGAGGAGCAGGGCATTCTCATTGGATCTGTCAGGAAACACAAATTTATTTACAGTTTTTAAAAAATGTATTTACAGCAAAATGGATGCAAAAAGAAACTTCTGGGAACTGATAACAAATTCTTAAAAGTTTAAAGGCATTTTCATTAATATCAGGAATGAGACACTGGTGAATGTTTTTATCCCTGCTACTTAATATTGTACTAGAGATTCTGCCACTACAATAAAGCAAGAAAAAAAATATGATAAATGATATTTAGGAATAGGCAAAAATAGGCATTATTTTCAATACTAGGAATAGATTTACATATAAAATGAAAAAAATCTATGGTTATTAAAATGTATGAGAACTCAGTTAGCTTTCTGAATACAAAATCAATTACATTCCTGTAACCAATCACTCAGTTTTGAGACAGCTGAATTTTCATGTAGGAAAGAAATTAAATTAAGTGTGTAAATTATTAATGTCAACAAAATGAATCCCAGATTCATTAGGGACCTACACAGGAAACAAAACTTAAAGTCTATCAGAAAAATATGTTAAAATAGCCAATCTTATAAACTCAAGGTAAGGAAAGACTTTCAAAAGCTCAAGTCATAAAGAAGAAGTTCAATACATCAACTTCTGTCATTAATTGTCACTAACTCCAAACAAACGGGAATCCATGTCACAGATAAGGAGCAGGTAGCAGGCACAAAACTAACCAATAATTAGCATCAGAAAATATAAATAACTTCAAAGAAATATGGGAAAGAGAACCCAATGGAAAAATAGGAGACGATTATGATTTTATGAGAAAAATAAAAATAGCAAATAGATTTATGGAAAGATAATGTAAAAAAGTAGGGAGTATCATGTAACCTCCACCAGAATTTTTATGGTGCAAACCTTTGTCCTGGTAGCTTCAGAGGGGAAAAGTGGTCTAGCGCTATCAGCCTGCCGGTTCACCTGGGGACCTCTAGTCAGGCTCTGGCCTGTTTTATGTGCACAATTTATACATAAACATTGTTGTGTTGTTTTTAGAATATACCCACTGGAAATTTTCTTTTTAAAGGTAAAAATAAGTGATGAGACCCTGGCTTTCCATCCTGGATGGCCTCAAACCCATGCTTTCCCAAGAGTGGCTGTGTGCCACTGCCCAAAACGTGGCCATGTCCAGGGAATATTAGACCCAGGCCACTGTCTGAGTCCGGAGCGCTAGCGCCTTCCTTTGTTGGTCTGGGCAGTGGGAACTCGGCTTCTGATGGCAGGAGCTCCAGCTGTGTGAAAGCCTTTCTGAGAAAGTCAGGCCGCCAGACCTGACAGGCTAAGGGGCCATCCTGTGCCTCTTCAGGAAAAGCATGAATCGGGGGCAAGGCCAGAGCTCAGTACCGGGGAGATGGAGGGAGAGCAGCAAATCAGCGCCCAGCCTTGCTGGATGCCATGAACTTATGGGTGTGGTGCAGGAATCCGGCTGCATAGAAGGAGAGAAAGCAACCAAGATGACCCCACCACCACCAAGATGAGTGATTTCTAGCACTGGATGGCTTTTTCTTCTTCCCTTTATGTCAAGACTAAAAGAAAAAATATTTTTCCATTCTCATCTCTCAACCTCCATTCTCCTTCTCAGGCCAGTGACAACAAATACATCACCCCACCATGGGTTTAAGAAGCCCAGCACAGAGGGACTGGCAGGAAGCAGCTGCCTCCACTTCACTCTTTCCAGGGGAAACTGCCATGCCACTGGTGGGGGCACAGCAAGCATCAGACTTGGATGGAGAAAGGAGGAGAAGGAGAAGGAGGAGAAAGAGAAGGAGGGAAGGGAGAGGAGAAGAGAAGGAGCAGAAGTAGAAGGAAGAGAAGAAGGAGGAGAAGAGGAGAAGGAGGAGAAGGAGAAGGAAGAGGAGAGGAGGGAGAAGGAGGAGAAGGAAGAAGAGAGGGAGGAGAAGGAGAAGGAGGAGGAGAAGAAGGAGAAGAAGGAGGAGGAGAAGGAGAAGAAGGAGAAGGAGGAGGAGAAGGAGGAGAAGGAGAAGGAGGAG